>VRLP01003323.1:0-66237 GCA_009660295.1 Lophius piscatorius | reverse complement strand
CGTCACCTGTGGGGTCCCCCAGGGATCAGTCCTTGGCCCCATTCTCTTCATACTATACATGCTCCCCCTTGGCCGTGTCATCAGTCGATATGGACTCTCATTCACGCTACGCTGATGACACGCAAATCTACATAAAAACTGACACACGTTCCTCCGCAGCCTCTCCATCCTCATCGTCATCATCATCTCCCCTGTCAACTCTCTGCGCTTGTCTGGAGGAGATAAAGGTGTGGATGAAAAACAACTTTCTCCAGTTGAACAGCTCCAAAACCGAAGCAATTTTAATGGCACCCCAAATCAGACCCAGTCTTCCTCCATAACCAGTATTAGCTTCTCTGGTCACGACATTCCCTTCTCTTCATCAGTCACCAACCTCGGTGTAAGATTTGACCCTCAACTCACTTTTGAATCCCACATATAAACACATCTGCAAGATCTCCTTTCACCATCTCAGCAATATTTCCAAACTCCGTTCTTCACTGACCTTAAGTGATGCTGAAAAGCTGGTCCAGGTTTGTCTCCTCCAGACTGGATTACTGTCGAGTTTCTCATCGGGATCCCTGATAAAAGTCTTCAAAGACTTCAGTATGTTCAAAACAGTGCTGCAAGGATCCTGATGAGAGTTCGTAAACACGAACACATCACCCCCGTTCTTCATTCCCTTCATTGGCTTCCCATCTCCACCAGGATTGATTATAAGATCTCTCTCCTCACTCACCAGTGCATCCATGGTAACGCACCCCCCTACCTAAAAGATCTACTCACCCCACTGACCTCAACACGATCCCTCCGTTCTACCCACTCATACCGCCTCCTCCTTCCCCGGACTTAGCTCAGCACCATGGGTGATCGGGCTTTCTGTTCTGCTGGCCCTTCGTCTGTGGAAGTCCCTCCCTGACCATCTGAGGGCTCCACAGACGACTGACACATTTAAAAAAGGACTTAAAACTTTCCTTTTAATCAGAACCTATAACTTTAATTAACATTGCTGCTTTTTGGTCAGGTTTTTATATAGTTATTATTTTATTTTTTATTGATGCTTTTATCTGCTTTTACTTTGTAGCACTTTGAGATTTGATCCAAATGTAAAGTGCATTATAAATTAAATGTATTATTATTATTATTATTATTATAAGTGGTGCATAGAATTGAATTTACAACTTGATAGAAGAAATTAATGTGTACTTGAGGAATAGCAGTGAACCTGGCAACCCAGTGTGTGACGTTATGTCCAGACCTGTTGTTCACAGGATTTGCCACTTGTTTATTTCTTAGTATAAATATTATTATTTCATATGGCTTATTGTATATTGCAATATTTCTATTATATTTCTATTATAGTGTAATATTTATAGTATATTTCCTGTGTAGTGTAATATTTATATTACAGTGTAATATTTATAGTATATTTATAATATTTATCTTATAGTGTTATATTCTAGTATAGTTTAGTATTTATATCTATATTTGGATTTTATTCTGTTATATTGCTCTGTACGCTCTTTGCTGCTATAACCCTGTAATTTCCCCGTCGTGGGACTAATAAAGGTTTATCTTATCTTATCTTATCTTAAGTGCTGCATTCACCTGTTGTGTACTACAGGCCTTTCTAAACAAGTAACAGTGTCAGTAACAAGTACGTTTTATTCAGACAAAACACTAAAAGAAACCTAAAAACTACGAATCTCTTCAAAATAAAGTGAATAATAAGGAATCTTTGTCCTAGAAGATGGTGTTGATGTTTGTGTCGTTTCTTTCAGCTTTGTTTACCAGAGTTAGAACAAATACATGCAAATATAAATGATAGCAACCAAAAAAAAAAAAGTTTTCAGACCTTTCTTTCTTCACTAAACTCCTCCACCCAGAGGGAAGAAGGTTCAGGTTTAACATGCTGTTGGTTCTCCGCTGGGACTGGGGTTCTACTGGGATGAACCCAGGTTTATCTGGAGCTTCCTGGACAGATTGTCTGTCTGATTCAGACACTTCCTTTTTCTCTATTTGTTTTAAAGACTTCCTGTTCTACACAGAGACCTCCAGACCATGACATCGAAGAACCGGATCAAACTGAATCCGTAGAGGCAGAATCAGATGAGGTCATCATGGTTTCGTGTCATGAAGAAGAACCGGTTCCTCCCTGGAGTCCGCTTCTTATTTATTTATTATTGTTATATATTTATCGTGTATTTGTAACACTTTACTTAGTATAAAAAAGTATAAAGTATTTCAGTTTCTTTTCTAAAAAAACGAATAAAAGCTTATTATATATAAATATTATTATAATAATGAAAAATATTTATTATAATATATACAAAATTGTTAATTTCGTCCAAAAATTTTGAAGTATTTAAGATGTTAGTAATAAAGTATCAAAATAGAGTACAGTTATTTGTGACAAACATGTCAGAGCGACATCAGGAATCAAAGGAAGCAGGTTTAGTGTAAAGTCTGAGTTTGTTAAGCCTGAGATGAGGGAAACTGAGTAAGTTAAACCTGAGATAAGGGAAACTCTAGGTAGTTAACCCTGAGATGAAAGAAACTCGTAGTTAGTTAAACCTGAGTTTAGAGAAACTCATAGTTATTTAAGCTTGCAATGAGGTAAACACTGGGTTTATTAAACCCAAGATTAGAGAAACTCTGGGTTTGTTAAGCCTGATACAAGGGAACTCTGGGTTTTCCATTCCACAAATTGAGCTAAGTTAAACTCAGAGTCAGTTATCATGGTAACTTACTCGGTGAAGCTAGCCCGCAGGCTGGCATGTTTTCTTCAACAAAGCCTGAGTTTTGTTCCTGACGCCTCCTCCTTCTGATCCCGAAGAGAAGTTGTCGGATTTTTGATTGATGATCCGACCCTCACCTATTGTAGTAATGGCCCCGGTGGCCCATATTCCCCACAGTAGCCCCCCCAGGTTTCTGCTTCCACAACCGCCAAAGCTGCAACCCTTTTAGCCTCTTAGTACCCGTCTGCTGCTCCAGGAAACCCCTGGGCTAACAAGGTCCGAAAGGCTTCCTTCTTCAGCTTAAAAGCTTCCTTCCCTGCTGGTGTCCAGCAGTAGGTTCTCAGGTTTCCTCCCAAACATACACCAAAAACTTACTGACTACAGCTGCCAGCAGCTGCGTCCACAATGGAGGACTTGAACATGGCCCAATTGGATTCAATGTCCCTGAACTCATCCGGAATATGACAGACGTGCCTATGGAGGTGCAGGTTGAAGATCTGATAGACAAGGTGCTCCACCAGACATTTCCATTTCTCCCTCACTACTGGTTTTCTGTTTACCAGGTCGGTCCAGCAGCCTCCCCCGCCATCTGATCCAACTCTTCACCAGGTGGTGATCAGTGGACAGCTCTGCTCCTCTCTTCACCCCAGTGCCAAGACACACGGCCAGATATCTGATGATACAACCACAAAGCCCATCATAGATCTTAAGCCTAAGGCGGCCTGGTACCAGGTCCACTTACGAGCCACCTTATGCTGAAACATGATGTTTGTTATGGGCAGTCCATGACTAATAAACTCAGGTTGTTAAACCTGCTTCCTGACACACAGCCAACGTTTATCAAATCTGATAAATAAAAACAGAAGCTGAAGATGATCAGCAACATTCATTTTAACATTAACACTATTTTATTTATTTACTTTATTCTTCCTCTCTCAAGTTCTATTTTTTTCCCATTGTTTATTTGTTTACGTGTTGTTGTTGTGTGCAGCTGAAATCTATTTTTGGGATTAATAAAGTCTGACCTAAACTTATCTTATCACTATTCATGGAAAAATTCACATTTCTCATAGTAACTTATTGTGAGTCGGGTCAACAATGTCTGTCGTTGTGACACTCGTCTGGTGATCCCACATTATTATTGGGTTCTTTTAACTGAATATGTTTAAAAATACTTAAAGGATGTTGACTTTGCACTGGGAAATGTGACAAATGTTCTTTCTTTACCGAAGGTGCAGCGACAGGAAGCTGATTTAAGTATGACTAATGACCAGCAGATCATCTCAGTGTGACTGATTCCATCCTGCTTACATTCACATCACAAACACCAAGCTACAGACATTAAGAGCAAAAAGTTTTCCACAATGAGTGAATGAAACAACAACAAAATTCAATCTGAATTTGGTTTAAAGTGAGGCCACTTTAAACCACGCACCAACACTCACATGACAAACGTGTCAGGCTGGACCTGCTGTGACGTCACAGACAGATAATAACAGTACCAACAGTATTTCTGTTACATTCATTATGAATCGTAGCACCCAAAGTTTCCCAGCAGAACATGGTGCAGAGCATCATACATGTCTTCAAATGATAGCAGCTTCAAACATTTGCTTCTGGAATGTGCACCTGTCTCCTAAAATATCACCACTGACAGGTAAAAAGTTAATAAATCCCCCCCCCCCGCTTCATCAAACAAGAGTGAATTGTTTGATGAACTCAAAAAGTACTTCAATCTTTAACGCTCAATTAAATCAAGTATTTACAACTCAAATTAATAAGTTAGACTAAAAAAATCCTTGATTTAATTAAGGTTACATGTTGTGGTAATTTCTTTAAGTCACCAAAACACCAAAGCATAAAAAAAAGTGAAATTACGGCTTTGGAATTTCTCCAAGTCTTAAAAAATATTTTCAAATTTTTACCCTGAAAATATATATATATATATATATAAAGCAGTAAATAAATGTTTGTTTATTAATGGTGCACAGATCTGAAATAATTGTATTGCTGCAGCATATTAAGAGATTTTTCTTTTTTTTAAATGACTTCGACTGGTGACACAATTAAACCAAGTATTTTAAGTTGAACCCAAAAATACTTATTTAATTAAGTTGACTAAATACTAGTACGAGTCTAGTAATACGATTCCAGCAACAATTTTCTTTTTACAGTACGTGATTTTCCCCTTAGAGCATAAAAAAGAGAAATTCCAGCTTTGGAAATATTTCAAATCTCTTTCAAAATTAAGTATTTTTAACTTAAGTTTTTGACTCAGTAATACTTATTTTAATTTCGTTTTCTACAGTGTACTGATGGTAACCATGGTTACAGGATAATGTCTCCTACCACTGACAGGTAACCATGGCAGATAGATAGACCCTATATTAATTCCCAAAGAGTAAATTCACTCAAAGGGTATGGAAATGGTAAATAAGTAAAGAATAGACACAAAAATACAGGAAATACGACGGAAATAGAGAAACGTGAAGCCACTCACGCGACACCATCTTAGAAAAATAGATATATAAGTAAAAAAAGAAAAATCAATAGCCAGATAATATATCTCACCCCCTGACAGGTAACCAGGTAATCAACCTTAGTCACATTGACTGTCATTGGTTATGATGTTATGGCCGGTTCAGCCAAAAAGTTATACGTTCGGCACATTTCAGATTGTACTTTTTCCACTTTTTATAGAGTAAAGATTCAATACGCCAACTATTTCGGCAAAGGTAACTAAACTTCTACTAGAGTAAAGCATGTGAGGACTTTTCCCACCTCTGGAATCGCTGTACGTCTTTAATCCTTTAATATCCGGACCACATGAACGCACCATGTGGGATTTACATGTGTTAAGGTGCTTCAGCAGAGTAAAAGTGTTCTTTCGTATATTTGTCAACGCCTTGCAACAGCAACGCCTGTAAACTTACCTGGTGCCGTTATTCTGGGCAGGTAGAGGAGTTTGACGGATCATGAAAAAAACAAGCTGATTCAGGAGAAGGACATACACTTGTCAGAGGTTCCTGATCCCCGTCTCTGGTCCACCGCTACGTCACCGGACTGATCTCCCTAAGGGAGTCGGTTTACGGACGAACAGTAGTTTAGGCTGGATTAAACCCGTTCACTTGTCCCACTGTTAGAATCCACGTCTTCTTGATCCAAGTCCTGCATAGTCCCAACAACCGGAACATGAGAGCAGCACACACGCCTTCCTTCACTTTTTCCTCGACAGCAGAGGCGGGTCCAGGATTCTCCTGGGGGGCGGGATACGAGAGGGGCCACCTTACACCTACTATACTAAAACACTTTTAATCAACTGGCTGCTCATTTCACTGTGACAATAGAAATAAGACCTTCTCAGCAGAACATTACAATAAAACCTTCTACTTGATCTGACTGCTCCACTCCAGTTGGAGTGGTTTGTTGGGGAAACATTTGCCGGGTTTTTATTGACTAAAATAGTCTAAAAGAGGTGACCTTTCAAAAGCTTCTCAGATTTTATTTAGGCAATCATGCTTTTGCAGGACCTCCATGTGATCTATGAACTCTGGGAAACACTGGTTCATTTATTTTATACAAAACAACTGTGGATTAAATCATCATCATGTTTGATTTCTTTGTATATCGATCCTTTGCATGATGGAAAATGTCTGTTTGGAATCTGTGAATTTCACAGGAATCTTTGCTCACTAAGTCTGGCCTAAACAACATCCCCATGATATTAGATTAGATTAGATTAGATAACCTTTATTAGTCCCACAATGGGGAAATTGCAGGGTTACAGCAGCAGAGCATGTTACAGAATAAAATACAGAATAAAATACAGAATGACGGAATAAATATATATCCTTCAGACACGTCGACATCTATCAGGTGTATCTGCATCACCTTGGTGTCTCGACATGTAAGACCGAAAATCATTTATTTACAGTGTCAGTAACATTGAATCTGTTACTATGCGTGCGAGTAATCTGTTACTATGTGTGCGAGTAATCTGTTACTATATGAGTAAACTGCTATTGTTTGTGAGTAATCTATTACTGTGTGACTAATCCATTACTATGTGTAAGTGTTCTGTGATTTAACACTAAAATACCAATATTTCACATAAACCTAAAGTTTACTGATTTAATTTTTTTTTATTGATTTGTTTATGGAAACTTCTTCCCTCATCCTTACCTGTTTTCTATGTCCCTGACATTTTAACAGTAGTTGAATAAATCACCCTTTAGGGATAATTTATGAAACATCTGATATGAAGCTACAATAAATAATGAAAACTTTCCACTGTTTTTTTCTCCTTTCCGTTTTTTGGAACAGACGGCTGAGCTGATCGCTAAAACTTTTCCACAGGTCACTTTTTCCACATTTATCTCCTGACTGCAGAGCAGAGCTGAGGAAACAGCTGGCGGCCTTCAGCAGAGGGCAGTGACCCCTGACCCCAGCTGAAGTCTGATTGGCTCTTGTTGGGTGAATTGTCTTGTAACCATGGTGATGCTGTGTTTACATAACGGGTAGGTTCTGATGATAACTGTTGTTCTCAGATCCACGGTTCTGTGTAGTATTCTGTGGTACTGCAGGGGGTCGGTCAGATTTTTTAATGTTGCGAATAAATCCCCAAATAATATTTTAATCAATAATGTAAATGTTGGTCATTAAAGCCAATTTTATCTTTAGCGTTCCTATTTTAAAAGCATTTATTATCTGCTTCTTTTTGTAAATGGAAAACAAAGCACTCACCTCCACTCTGAGCGAGTAGCCAGGACGCCGAATGACGGACAGAAATCAACAGATATTCCTGGTTAAAGATAGCAGACGTAAGAGTTAAAAATGACTGTTAGTCACTTTTACAGAGCAGTTTAATTCTTATTGCATGATGTTGAAGTAATCATGAATTTAATGATGGATTGTTCAACTTTATTTAAATATTGAAACAAATAAAAACCATAAAAAACACTATCATACAATACAATACACCACAGGACTAAACATTAACAGAATTGGTAAACTAATATTGTGTAAAGTGGGGCGGAGCCTCTATCAAAGGCGGCCAGCTGGTTGAACCTTTTTGGATCAAAAAATATAAAATATGTTGAAGGCTCAGGTTCCTCAGGTGGACGTGATTGTAGGAACCTTAAGGCTATAGCCGGAACCAGAACCGGAGGATTTCTAAATGAATGACTGATTTTATGTGTCCTTAACACCATGTATCATCATGAAAAAACATTTATGGTATAATGATGCCTTATTATCTTTATAGTCGGGGTTCCCCGGCCTCCCAAACTGACTGGGAGTCCGGGCTTGATGGTGGTTTAGGCTGTTCCTGATGACTCTGAGGAAGACACTTCAGACCATCAGCATCTCTAACAGGCTGCCACTACATCACTGTGTGAACCTGGACTATTCCTGTGTGAAGCAGGACTGTTTTTCCACACAGAAGGAGATCCCTACCTAAAGTTTCAAAGATAACGAGACACAGTTGGAATCGTTCTTCATGTTGATTATGGGATTAATGTGGATTTCTTGAAGACCTTAAACTCTTCAACCACACCAACATGAGTTTAAATTAGTCATTATTTGTTTTAGAACTTTCTTTGTTCCGGTAACATCTAAAACCTGATACTGATAGGAGTCTGGAACAATTTTTCATGTCTTCAACACCAGAAGGAAAATAAAGACAGAGGATCACAACAACCAGTTCAAGGTGCTGAATTGACCTCCAGATTCTCCTGATCTCAGTCCAATCCAGCATCTAGGGGTTCTCTGAACCAACACATCTGGTCCATGGAGGCTCCACCTCACAACCTTCAGGACCTGAAGAATCTGCTGCTTATGTCATGGTACCAGATACTGCAGCACCACACCTTCAGAGGTCTGCTGGAGCCAAGACCTCCGCTGGTCAGAACTGAGTAGGTGCCTACAAAGTATTTGGCAGGTGGTTATGTTATGTATGATCAGAATAATTGTGTGTGGGGCAAGGTGTTTCAAAACAAAGTCCTCAGTGGACCTGCCCTCGTCAAATAAAATGAGTTTGTATTGGTTTGGTTTCATTGTAAAGTTCTAGATCAGAGGTTCTCTGCTCTGACGAATGCTGAGGTGTGACGGCCCGTTGAAGGTGCAGTCTATAAAGTGTATCATTACTCTGCAGCTTGTTTGCAACTGCTAATAACAATCAAACAAACCAAAAAAACACTCTGGTGACGCACCCGGCCCTTATGGGTATTGTATGGGGGGTTATGGGAGTTTGAGATTTGATCCAAATGTAAAGTGCATTATAAATTAAATGTATTATTATATTTATTATTAGTTATGGCTTTGTTGTTATCTGTGCAGCATGAGAACATCGGTAGAACCTTTGACCAATAGCTTTACAGAATAAGCAATTTATAACAATTTCTTTATGTCTTACTGAAGGAACCTGATCACATGACAGGATACTGATGAAGTCATTCTTTGAGAGCTCGAGAGGGAGTGAGCTGAGGTTGCAATCTTCACTACTAGATGCCACTAAATTTTAACCTACCCTTTAAACATTGCCTGCAGCTTTGCTTTGACTTACATTTGCATTTTTATTTTACTAACTTAGAGTACAATTATTTCAAGAATAATTCATGACTGACATTTAAAAAAATGTCAATAATAATTATATAAATATATATATAAATATATGGGTATGACGGAAATAAAATGAAATGAATCCCAGCATCCATCTATTCCTCTCAGGATGGTTGGCATTCCAAATCCAGGACAATATGGTGGACTCTGGGAGCGTAGGACTTGATGTGTTGAATGCTCTGGATCTTTGTCCTCCACTCTGAGCCGGTGACATCCCCCAAAAGAAACCTGATCCGGTTCGCTGCATCCTTGGCCCAGACATGCCACGCCTTCCTGTCAGCGGGCCTCCCAGAAACCCTCTCACACGCATCATCGGTCGCTGCCGGAGTGGTGACATTCTGGTGGATGTGCAGAATCCCTCCGGTTTGTCTCCTCAGTAGCCGACAGCTTACAGTCCATCCGTCCTCAGAACTCGGAATGAGACCCAGGTTGATACGGTCAGCGACCCCGCAGAGCTGCAGCTGTCAAAAATAACCTAATGTTAGATGAATGATTTTCCATATGTCCGTCAATATTCTGGTATTATTGGAAGTGGGTTAATAAGATTTATTTATTTATATGTAAATTTATTTATTTATTATTACTAAAGGTTGTGGCTCAATTTAGGATTATTTGATGTTCTAGAAGGAAACGCAGAATTAAACATGCGTTCCGAAGTTGTACTGTAAAAAAACTGATAATCCAGAGCAATAAGAATAAATATATATATTTTTTGATCATGCCAGAAATAAAGCCATACAAGGTTACACTATGTAGGTAAAATGAATTAAATGAATAAGTTATTTGAAGAATCAGTAAATGTAATAATTAAAATGAATTAAAGTTAATTATTATCATTATTTAATAGTTAATTATTAATTTATTTATATAATTGAAGTTATCTTAAGATAAAAGCGCTTGGTAGAGCTAAGAACAGTCTATTGAAAGTATAATTCAAATAAAACAAAAAAAAGCATGGTACAAATTATAATGAATTGCACACACTTACAGGTACACATGGTAACCAGGTAATATATCTCACCCACTTAAAAACAGAAATATTAATTTATAATTATATTTATTTGTAACAAATATGCACAAGAATATTTAGGTTTGGGTTAGAGCTCTCACATCCCAGCAGCAGTCTGAGGGGACTAACCTCCCGGTGGTTATAATGATGTGGGTGATGAGAGACCTACCTGTCGGTTGTCTCCTCTGTGAACGGTGCAGCGGTCCGAGACACCGTTTACCATAAGGTTCTTCTGTAAAGCTTCAACAGCGTCAGGGTTCCACTCACAGGCGTGAACATGACGAGCTCCGGCATGGACCAGATAGGGGAGCGTAAAGTACCCGATACCTGAAACAGGAAGTTAAGGAGTTAAACTACAACAGTCCTGATGGTTCTAAGTTGTGAAAGAGGCTCCGCCCTCTTAAAGACTAAATCCTAAAAAATAGCAAACTGAATGAAGAACTGCTTCCAACTGGACTAAAAACACCCAGACCTGATCACTACCAGCCCTGTTCAACCTTCAGGACCAGGATGACTCGACATCATTGAAGGAAAAAACTTTTATTGAAGGTGAATGTCAGGCCATCATTCTGTGAGGTTATCAGTCTGTGAGGTCATTGGTTTGTGAGGTCATCAGTCGATGAGATCCCCAGCAGAAGAAGCAGCCCAGCTCTGACGGTCTCCTAGTTAATTTCTGATCCTGAACCCCTCTGAGATCTCTGGTGGGACCAGAGAAGATCAGTTCATGCTCACAAACCCTCCAATGTGGCTGCAGTTCTGGATGTCTGAGAATCCCATCTATCTCTAGCTATCAGGAGGATTTGGTAGATGATGCTGCTGAACGAGGGACATTTAGATGTTGAGAGTAGGGAGCCGATTTTTTTTGCACAGCTCGGTACATCACAACATGGACCTAAGTCTAAAATTCACCCGATATCTTCAGAGTAGAGTGCATGATGATGGACGTATTCTTCAGTATTTTTCTTACCTGCATATAAATCCACAACAGTCTCTCCTCTGCAGTCAAATCCGGCCACTCTGAGCTTCTCTGTGATGTTTCCAGCTGAGAACATGCATTTGGTGACATCAAACTTATACCTGAAATAAAATGTGAGAAGTTCAGCTGAACACATCTGATACTGGGTGAATGGGGAAAGTTTGACCTCTTAAATAAGACAGACCTGATACCATTGTCCACGTGTTCCACCCAGCTGTCTTCTCCTAACAGCATTGTCACTGCAGGAGACCTGAATCCATTCCTGGCAATTTGACTCATCCGTCCCATGCGCTTTGCTCCGAGTCCTTCAGCCACTGACCTCCAGAGCTGCTGATCTGTAAGAGGAGACGTCTACCAATAAATTACTTCATGAAGACCACGAGTAAAGGCGAAGACGAGTCTGAGAGTCAAACCCAGTTTCCTCCAGAGAGGCAGAGAGAAGCAGTCATCTCCCAGCAGGACCAGGTCTCCATGTCTCTGGAAGCTTCTAGGAAGGTCTCTCTTCAGCTCCTCACTCCATTCTTCACCCTGAGACTCCAACAGGTCCTGGAGGACTTTCTCTAATATATTACTGCATGTCCGGCGCTTCGCCTTCTTCATATGCAGAGGAGCCTGTGGTCAGAGCAGGGCAGTCAACGGGAGGTTCATCAAAAATGTTCAGTCTGCAGTAAATTTGTTTCTATTAAGTAAAAATCATCCAAAATTAATCATCGCCTAGAGGTCCAGAATCAGGATTCTATCTACGTTTTCCTTCTTTTTTCACAGAGCCCAATGCTAGATTTAATAAAACCATAGGTTTCTGCCACAGCCAAAGATTGTAGTGTGCACATGTGGCTCCCGCTAGTGGACATAGGTGGTTTTCTTGACGTTTTTTTGTGTATGGTTCAGGCCAAGCTTAACAAAGAATAACAACGGAACAGGTTAATGATTACCTGACTCCAAACTATGTCACAAATAGAGTCTGAAGCTGAAGTTCTTGGATTCTGAAGTTTCAGCTGAGACACACAGGAAGGTAAAACGGGTAGAAGAACAGACTCCTCTGAGATCTTCACCAAACATAAATTCTGGTCCAGATCTCCTTCAGACTGCAAAGAACTCCTAATAGATTAGAAAATGTCATTATCAGAAACACAGAGCAAGCAGATCAAACTTCATATTTAATGTTTCTGTATGTAAGACATAGTTCCATCCGATGCTAACTCCGTACCTGAAGAGCTGCGCTTGACACGGAGAAACACGAAGACAAGGAACAGAGTCCATAATAGCGAACTAACAAACTAATTCAATGTTTTTTTAAATTCGATAATTAGAAATGCAAATTTAGCAAATGACTGAAGATGAAAGTAGTTTTACCACATCAACAGCTGCTAAGGTTTCCTTTCGGACAATTATAAGAAACGGATCATTCAAAATTCAAAACTTTATTTAAAAGTTAACAACGACAGCGTCTTTGTTATCAAAATATGATAGATCTCGTTTTATTATCAATTCCTGATATTAGAATGTTAATTAGGCCAACAACGAATAATACACATACTGCTAGCTTTCTAGGAGCCCGAGTTTCTCTTCGGACTATTATGCAGGACGGAAATTTCCGAATCCACATCATACGAGAAAATAAAAGACCGACTGTTAGAGTTAGAGTCTGACTGTTTCTGACTGTTTCCAGTCAGACTCTAATGAAAGACGGACTATTCAAATTCCAAAACTTTATTAGGCAATACATTAAATATAAAATTTAAGAAACAGCAGAGTAAACTTTCCTGATGCAAAGAGTCGTTTTCCTTCCCTTCAAAATGTGACAGGTATACTTTTATAATTATAAGAAAATGGTGGCTTTCGTTAAACACTCAAAAAGCAACAATTACACTTGTACTGTTTATATTAAAGGTTTTATTGAGCTTTAATTTAAATCATTAAAACATCACCTGACATAGCAAAGGTATTAAACGATGGAATAAGGAACTTGGACGTAGATAATAATGATAATATAGAATAATATTTATTATTGTAATACAATAGGAAAAATAATATAAATGAAAAGAAACGTCTCGATTTGGATAGTTTTGTTATTGTTGTTCTCTGACGTCCGACGTGATAACATCTATTTTATTATTTACATATATATCATTTGCATGTGATTTTATTCAGAGGAACGTTTAATTATATCCTACAGATGTTTACATTTTTGAAAAATTATGTGTTTCGTAGCTTTTAAAATAAAAATAATAAGCTGTTCGGAGTAGTGAAGTCACAAACTGGTGAGGTGCTCTGTTGATTACACACTGCTCAAGAAGTGTATGCTGGATCTCGATGAAAGAAATATTGAAGTTGAAAATCTTTATTGCGATACATTGCGTGATTTGTTTAGAACAAAATTATGCAAGAATGATCAATGGAAATCAAAATCATTGAACAATTAAGGGCTGGATTCTAAATTACACCAAAATCAAAGTGAAAACTGAAATTACGGACGGATCCAACTCCAATGAATTCCATCACATCAATTCATAATGTGACCCAGAAGTGTGTTTCACCCCTACATGACAAAGGGACCTGAAAAAGTCTGGGCATGCTCCTGATGTGGTGGAGGATGGTGTTCTGGGGGATATCCTCCCAGACCTGGATCAGGGCTCCGGGACAGTCTGTGGTCAGAGGCGGTGGCGTCTGATGCAGCGATACATAACATTTCAGAGGTCCTCAGGTGGATTCAGGTTCAGGGAACTTGGGAACCAGTCAATGGCATCAATACCATCCTCATCCTCCAGGAGCTGCCTACACACTCTGACAACCTGAGGCCGGGCAGTGTCCTGGACAAGGAGGAACCCAGTATCCACTGGACCAGTTTAAGGTCTGATAGTGAGTCTGAGTTTCATCCTGGTACCTAACAACAGCCAGTTTGCCGTTGGCTAGCCTGTGGAGGACTGTGAGACCATCCAAGGATCTGTCTCCCCAGACCATCACTGACCCACCACCATACCGGTCCTGCTGGATGGTGATGCAGCAGCATTACGTTCTCCACAACATCTCCAGACTCTGTCATGCCTGCCACAGGCCCTCAGTTTGGGCCTGCTCTAGTCTGTGAAGAGAGCGGGGCACCATTGGATAACCTGCAAATTTTGCTGTTCTCTGTTTAACACCAATTGAGCTTTGCAGTGCTGCGCTATGAGCACAGGTCCCAGTAGAAAACGTTAGGCCCTCATGCCACCCTCATGCAGTCCATTGCACCTGTTGTCAATTTCATTTGCACCAAAACAGGTGTTCACAATCACTTGTTCTTCCTAAATAGATAGACTGATATCATTGAAGTTTCTGCGATAATTAAGTGTTCCCTTTATTTACACTGTCTGCAGTGTATATTTCTTAGGATTCTTCTCAGGATGCACACACAGAATTCACTATCTGAGGTTTTTCTTAATCAGTATCTATCTGTCTGTCTGTCTGTCTATCTATGCTGTTCTCAGTCACCACGCAAAGGCTGAGTTCTTAGTAACTTATGTTTAATGATTATTAAACCACCATCCAACACCATCAAACACTCTAGAACTAAAAATACAGATATGTAACCAATAATAACATGCAAATTATACCAAAAATATTTTATCTATTCATTTAACCTTTATTTAACCAGCAGATTAAAAGCCCATTGGGGTCCAGGATCTCTTTTACAAGGGTGACCTGGCCAAGAAGGCAGCTAACATCATAAATTACACATGGAACTACACGGTGTACAAATACAATAAATATCGTTACAACTTACAATGCACAATAGTATCTCTACAATGCAAGTAGAGATACTAAACCCAGGTAAACAAGCCCATCAAGTACAATTGCACTATATAATAGTCGCATGTTCATGTCCCTTAAAAGTCCCAGCAAAGTCATTCAGAGAAATCAGCTCATGCTGTTTGAAATAATTAATATATTATTTATTATATTAAATATTAATATTAGGGTCATAGAGACAAAAAAAAATATTGAGAATACAAGATTTAAAGATGTAATATTAAAATTGGCGTTGTTTTACGACAATAAAACGTGAAAATCGCAATTTCAAGCGACCCATTGAAGGCGAATGAGTATGTCAAGGCTATATTTCAGTAATACAATAAGTTTTACAAATCCAAAAAAATATTGAATCTTTTGGAAGACAAGATCATAAGTATCAGAAAGTTGAAAACGGTAGGTAAACATTGGGTTTGTTCTGAAGAAAGAACTGGAACGACTTGGAGGAAGGCGTCTCTTTTGTTTGGAGCAGGAGATGCTGCAATGACAAATTTATACGGCACTTAATGAAAATGGAGGCTTATTGAACGAGGAGTACCCAAAGCTACAGTAAACAAAGGGTATAGTACTTGCTGAAGAAAACTCTTAACCGGCTATTTTAATAGCTTTTATATTTGACATTCCGACCGTTGTGTACACGTTCCCATGGCGACAACTAGAGTCATAATGCGTTGTCGCATCAGCAAGTATGATACACCATGTGCACTGTAGCTTTGGGTACTGTGCCTGTAAAGGTCATTATTAAGTTTATTTTTTAATGAACGAAGTAAAGTTAAGCGCAGTTACCATAGCTAATCAAAAATACGATGAAAGGTTTTTGTTTTGTTAACTACATGAAGCAATAAAAATGCGCGTCCAGGGATGTATCAGTTTTAGGTGTCCTTCGTTAACACTTCCATTGTGTTGTGACTTTTGCAGGTCGTTTTTCTTAATGTGTTGTGTAGTTGCTTTTGAAGACTGCGTTTGTTGTCATGTTGAATATTGCAGTGCGTTTACCCCCGTCGGCCACTGTACTTTACCTTGAGAAGCTGGGAGACTTGATAACAAACTTGCATTTGAGAACAACATGAGTTAAGTCAAGAAACACGAGGTGGAACCAACATCTGAACAAATTGTGTTCATCCAGACTTTTTTCTGAGACACCAATATGTATTTGGTCAGCATATCTAGAAAAGATCCATACACAAAACCGTGTTGCTACTTGAAGCTGATCAGTAGGCTAAGTTTTTTAAGAGTTCGGTACTTTCTAAGTAAATTTAAACATGTCTATTCTGTCCAATGAAATTGTAATTGTAATTGTAAGCTGGTGTGTTTATATGACAACACCGTGGAAGGTGCGGTGTTCCAGGTTCCTACAGGAACTGTTAATAGAAGTTTGCTTGTTTTCTAGATGTTTGAGTCCATTCTCATTGGTCCAGGTCCTCGTTGTCTTCAAAGGTGAGTCTGGATCTACTGGACCACTGGACGTCAGGTTGATGACGTTTTACCCCCAGTCCATCAGTTCTACATCCATCACTACTTCATCAAGGTCACCATTTTTATTTATTTTGACTAATGTAATTTATTTATATAGATATATATTTCTAAATTCTAAATAAATCAATTATATAATTATAAATAGATATTTATAATTATAATTCGTTATGATTATAAATAGAATTATACTATAATTACTGAGAACACGGTAATATCATTGTAAATAAAGATATAATAATTGCTCATGGTATATGAAAAGGATATTGCAGAAAAGGAAAATTAAAGTTAATGAAACCTTTTTGGGTCAGGATCAGTTCTGGGTGGGTCAGGATCAGGTCTAGATCAGGTCTGGGTAAGATCCCAATCAGGTCTGTTTGGGGTCCGGATCAGGTCTGGAACAGGTCCAGGTGGGTCAGGATCAGGTCTGGATGGGTGAGGTCCGGATGAGTCCTTTGTTCCAGACCTCCTCCTGTTCCTTTAAGAGCAGAGCGGAGGATCTGGGCGTGTTTCCTGCGCAGAGCTGCATCAGGCTGCGCACCACGTCTGCCCCAGAACCTACTACTGTCCGTCCTGCAATCTGACGGATCATTCTGGTCTTTTTACACCTGACTGCGGACTGACCCGGATCCTCTAATCTGGTAGGCCTGCTGATATGAGAGCCAGCGGTCAAGGTCCGCTCCGGACGGACCGTTGGTCTGCGGCAGACCTGAGGTGGATCCGGTCCTGAGGAGGTGCTGAGGATCGGGACTCTGGGACCTGCTGGATCCATGAATATGTGACTGAGGACGTTTAAAAACCTCTTACTGGTCTAAGGACGCACGAGCCACTGGGTTATTGTCTGGGTTCCATAAACAGAGATCCTGAGTGTCCAGATCTCTAGCAAGACAACATGTCTGCGGTGATGATCACCAGGAAGGTCCGGAAATGGGAGAAGCTCCCCGGGAAGAACACCTTCTGCTGCGATGGACGAGTCATGATGGCCCGGCAGAAGGGGGTCTTCTACCTTACCATGTTGCTCATCATTGGGACCTGCTCCCTCTTCTTCGCCTTCGAGTAAGTCTCTCATGGGGGGCAGGGCCGGGTCCAGGGTTTTCAGGGACCAGAGGGGCCCCAGTCACGCAGCCTTGCTTATACAGTTAGATGTTTATTGGCGACCATTGGTCCATGTTTGGTTCTAGAGGTCTCCATTTTGATCCAACAAGACCTTCAAATCCAGCATCTGGTCCAAGTTCCTGGTTTTTGATCCTCTGTTCACATCTGAAGAAGGTAATTTTAGTTCAGAGGATTGAAGAACTACTCCTGACACACCTTTGTCCTGTAGTGTGAACCGCACATCTGTGTCAGTCACAGAAAATCTATTCATCTTGTTTGTAACAAACGGGCTAAGGACTCTAGCGCCACCATCAACCTGACATCTGGTCTTGAACAGACGGATTGGAAATACATCCCAGAATAATTCAACAATTAAGTCAGGCCGCAGCAGAGCCTGTGAGACTGTTACCGTAATTGACACAGTTATTGACCGGAAGGTCGCGCCTCTCTGGCCAATCAAAGCTTTTGTTGTTGTCTTTTTTTGGGTGGAGGAAGTAAATAAAACCTGCTGACTGTATACGATGAAGTGCTAGTCAGAACAACACTATTGAAGATTAAATGCCAATAACTTTCTCAAATCAAATGACAATATATCGCTACATTTTTACCACACCTCCGGTGTTATTTCCATTTTTTTCTGCCTTCGTCCTTGAAAATGCTTCAGGCGAAGAATGGCGGTTGTCTTTATGTTTCCGAAATAATCAAATCACTCCATGAAATTCATCACTTCACATTGAGCATTTAATTTTTGTTGCTTCCACTCCTCCTACATCCGATGACATCATCTGATGACATCATCCGGGTTCCTCAAAGGTTTTGTGTCCCAAGTTCTTAAATATCTCACTTTTTTATTTATTTGTTTACACTGAAATACAAGATTGTTTGTGTGCACCTCTGTGAGGATCATGTGACTCCGCTCTTCTGCTGGGATGTTTAATATTTAATATCCTCTCATTAAAACCAGGAGAGACACTGATTTCTGTCGACTCAGCAAGTTTGACACGAAAAACCCATCGGACTCATTAGCAATCAAACTGGTACCATCATCATGTCAGCTCGGACATGATCAGTCCTTAATGGAGGCACAGTTGGAGGTTTCCGAGTGAAGAACATGAGTCTGATGATGTCCACAGAGAGTAATACAGTATACACTCCTCTCTGTGGACCGGTACCACCAGGCTGAGTTGATGTGGAACTTGGGAAAGAATAGCCAGAGCTGCTGTTAGAGCTCCAGGCGAGTTCTGCTGGCTGCTTTAACACCATCCTCAGGGCTACCAGAAGGAGCTGGTGTCCAGGTTAGAGATGATGATGATTTTGATGATGATGGTGGTTCTGATTCTGAAGGCTCAGACCTCAGAGATAATGATGATGGGAGTGGTGGTTCTTGTTCTTAGGGTCCATAGCTCAGACATGATTATAATAATAATGAGGAATGTGGCGGTTCTGGCTCTGAGGGTCCTGAGCTCAGTGATGATGATGAAAATGATGATGATGGTGGTGTTTCTCGTTCCGAGGATCCTGAGCTCAGAGATGATGGTGTTGGTGGCTCTGGGTCTGAGGGTCCTGAGCACAGAGATGGTGATGATGTTGGTGTTTCTGGATCTGAGGGGTTCAGGGCTCAGAAGAAGAAGAAGAAGAAGAAGAAGATGATGATGAAGGTGGGGCTGTTTCTGGTCCTGACTCTGAGGTTCTGTGGCTCAGAGATGTCGATGATGGTTCTGATTCTGAGTATCCAGGGCTAAGAGATGATTCTGGTTCTGATGGTTCAGAAATCCAACCCCAACCGAAATCAGAAACCCCAACCAAAATCAGAAACACCGACATCATCATTATCATGATGGTGTTGGGGTTTCTGATTTCGGTTCTGAGGGTTCAGAGCTTTGAGATGATGATTATGGTTGTGGTTCTGGTTATGGGAGTCCAGAGCTCAGGAATGATGATGATGATGACCCTCTGAGGGTTCATAGCTCAGAGATGATGATGGTGATTCTGGTTCTGTTGGTCCAGAACTCAGAGATAATTATGATGGTGATGATGATAGTGGAGTTTCTGGTTCTGGTTCGGGACTAAGAGATTATGATGGTAGAAGAGTTGGTGTTTCTGTGTCTGAGGGTTCATAGCTCTGAGGTGATGATGATGGTGGTGGTGGTTCTGGGGGTCCAGATCTCAGAGATGTTGATGATGGTGGTGGTTCTGGTTCTGAGGTTTCAGAGCTCAGAGATGTTGATGATTGTGGTGGTTTTGGTTTTGAGGTTTCAGAGCTCAGAGATGATGATGATTGTGGTGGTTTTGGTTTTGAGGTTTCAGAGCTCAGAGATGATGACGAAGATGACGTTGGTGGTTCTGGTTCTGAGGGTCCGGAACTCAGAGATAATGATTTTGATGATGATGTTGCTGCTGGTATTGGTTCAGCTTCGAAGGGCCCAGAACTCAGAGGCGGCGTCACACTGACTAAATGCTATAGGATGGTTAACAAGCTACATTCCTATCACAGAAGAACTTGGTGAGACTCCTATAATCTATAAGCTCTGACTCCTATAATATTATGGGAGGGATACCTTTAGAGGCGTTTCACAACCACTTGTCTAGGTCCAGGTTGGGGTTTTGGTTCCATGGAAACTGGTACAGTCCGTTGTTGTCTAAGGCTACGTTCACATGCAGGTCTTAATGCTCTGTTCCGTTTTTTTGCTGAGATCCGATTTTTTTGCGTGGTTGTTCACAATACAAAGTAAATGCGACTGCTGTCAGACTCCAGTATGAACAGTCTACGGCGCTGAAGTGACCCGCATGCGCAGAAGGAGTCGTGACGTCACACGCAGCACGCTGTGTTTATGGAAGTTAATATGGATGCTACACATGTCAGCGTGTGTGTATCAATTTTGAGGTTGTTGTACAATCGGAGCCGACATAATTATGACCAACTGACAAAGGGAAGAAGCAGATTAAGAAAAAAGTGAGCATAAATTGATCTTGCCGCGTCCCGCCTCCTCCAGCGCGGAAATGTCACTTCTGTCTAATTTAAATGAAGTAAAAGTCGGATGAAATGTGACATGACCGTTCGGACTGAGGTCGCTTTGAAAAACATCAGATACGTATCCAATTTAGGACCACATATGAAAGTGGCCTGGGTCTGATTAGAAAAAATTGGATTTGTGTGAACGTAGCCTAGGTGATTGAGAACCTTCTACAGCTTGGCTCTCAAATGGCCGACTTTCTGTTGTTTCTGTCCAAACTCGACTTGAGTTTTCAACACTGTCACACCGTTTCTGTTACCATGGTTACCGCTTGTCTGTTTACCCTGATTACTCAAATCAGCAACTGGCTCCTGCTCTACGACTTATATGACACCTGAGTTTACTGCTAGGAATGAAACCAATAGCCTGTGTAGCTTTCAGGGACTCATTGGCAGTCTGGTAAAAAATAACCTCAATTACAAAATATGACATCAGCCAACACCGAGACAGAAGATCCAGTACCTGCTTCCTGTATCGGTGTGTCTCTCCTAAACCCGGAGATTGACATATGTCCTCTCCTCTCCGATCTTCTCACTCTCAAGGTTTCAGAAAATGAATGAACATTTTCAGTGTTTTTAAGTTTTATTTCCAGGTGACTCTGAGTTCTCAATTCCATCATGTTCGTATTGAATATCTCTTCCTCGGCTTCAGTCCCATTTTTTCCCCCTTCTACCTTCTTCTTCTTTGGTCTCTTGATGTTGGTAGCATGCTGTAGCGTCCTGTAACTGGTCACAGCGTCAGAACCATCCAGTCCTTTCAAACTGTAAATCATCTAAACCGTGGTTCAGTTTGATCCGAACTGAGACACCTCTTTCTGGGCACAACTGTCATCATTTGACCACATAACTGTGTCCCGTTTTTACCTCGGCTCATCTGAAGGCCCAGTATCAGGCTTTCACCCAATATTTGTTGGTTTTTTTAGGTTTTTTATACAGTGCAAAATGCTATATTTCAATAGAAACATTGATTTATGTCTCAGCCAATGGTCCCCATTCATCTCCATTCACTGTTGATTTTATCTGTCCATCAGCACCAAGGTGATGCAGACACACATGATAGTTAAGGAGCTGTTTGAAGTTTATTTAGGGATGTGGTTCAGGTTGGGGAGTAACTAAACTAAGCAATGAGTAGATCAGAATTAAACGTTTGAAAGTCATAAAAGGCTCTGGTAGGTCAAGCTCTCTGCTGAAGGTTGCACATTGTGGGATCTTCTGCTTTGGCTCCGGTTATTATATCTGCGTGAATGTTAATGTAAGGTCTTGGATGAGGGAAGAGGAAACTGGAGGATGATGGCGGTGTCTCTTCGGTTCTTGGCCGCAGGAGGCAGATAATCATTCAATCCCTTTGTCTCCTCCAGCCTCCCTGCTGGACCCACCCGTCCTCTCCTGCAGAGCGAATGGGTTGCAGTCAGAGGAGGTCCTACATCCCTGACTAACATCTATCCCTGCCTTGTGTCTCTGTCAGCCAATCAGAGAGCAGGAGGCTGAATGAGCCCTAACATGATTTATGCTCCACTCACTGTGATTTTACAGTACCGCTGATCCATCCCGCTCACTGGCCCACATCCTGGAGCATTGGGAGGAATCCCAGAGGACACGTCTGGTTCACCATGTGGCTGAAATGCATCCATTAAGTTTATCCTCATTCGTAATTTCACCTACTTAATGATGTAACATCTGTAATCCTCAGGTTTCTGCTTATATTGGTTTTTAAGTGTTGCATAACAAGGTCGAATGATTTAAACTAGACAGCAGATAAAAAAATAAATACAAAATGAAATTTATTTTTAATTTTATTTCACTGGTTAAATGTGAATTACATTTATTTCAGTTATTTTCAATCATGTTGAATAAATGTAAACAAAAATTATGACTAATGGGACACAATTGAACAACACCAGATTAAATTTGACCCTTTGTATAACATTATTATAAAATATGATGGAAATATTTTTCAAGTGCAGTGGAAACTCAATTTTTAGGCTTTAAAGGATGTTGTTTCTGCTCACAGATATGCAGTCCGAAGCTAAGCTAGCTCCACCTTATACCTTCCCTGTGTTAATATCACCTTTACACTGTGCTGTCTTTACTCCTGGTGTAGCAGCAGAGGTGGATCTGACCTCTATAAAAATGGGATCTACCAACTTGGCAGAACTTGTGTGACATGCATTAATGTGTGCTCACAACTAGAAGGTCTAACAGCAGCACTTACTGGCCTTTAGCATATAGCAGCTAGTAGCAGTCAAAGGCCATCGGCAGTTAGTAGTCTGCAGTAATTAACACCTAGTTGCCATTAGCAGATAGTAGCAGGTAGGAGCTAGTAGTTATTAGCTGCTAGTAGCAATTAGCAGTTAGTAGCAATTAGATGCAAGTAGCAGTTACTAGTTATTATGGATTAGTAGCATTTAGCAGTGATTAGCAGCCAACTGCAATAAGTGGCCTGTAGTAAGAAGCAACTAGTGGCTATTAGCAGGTGGTAGCGGTTAAGAACTAGTAGCAATTAGCTACTTATTGCAATTAGCAGCCAATAGCAATAAGTAGCTCGTAGTAATTAGCAGCCAGCAGCAGTTAGTGGCCTGTAGTGATTGACTGTAATTTTAGCCAAGTGTTTCTGTGGTGCCAATTTGTTTAATACTGGCTTGGGCTTACTCAGATCCATCCCCTTCACATTAAAAAGACAAAAATATCCACCGATTTGCTTTATACACTTCTCTCTTTAGTTCTTCGAAATCTTGAAAGAAACTCTACAGCACCATCGATTGGACTAAAGGAGCTACTGGTTTTATTTTTACAGTTCAAAAAGCTCAGTTTATATGATAAAATATAGATAATTGACGTATAGGTACCATATTATGATTTTACGCCGCAGTAACCCCCCCCCTAAGATCAACCTCACACATCAGGAGTCGGATCGATGGCCTCATGGAGCCAGCATCTGATGAAGTTCTTCCTGCTGTTTCTACAGTAAATCACAGTCGGCTCCACCCTGCTCCTCCACATGAACAGGAAACGATTTAAATTAGACAGGAAGCACTTAGGTCCAGGAAGGAGGTGGACTTTTGGTGGGAAGTGGCGATAGAGTGGGCTCAGAATAGCCAGCAGTGACCATGATGGGAGTCAGACCGTTGATCTCTGTTCCAACCACCAGACCTCCGAGGCTGGGATCGATCAGATCTCTGCTCCAGGCCTCCATTAGTTTGAAAACGTCTCTGCAGGGAAACTGATCAGACCAGTCCAGCAGGTGTTCAGATGTGTTCAGGTATGCTGATGCACCTGCTGCATGCTGGGACTAAACAGAAGGACTTTGTTCTTTGACATGCCACTGCTCTGGTTCCGCTCCTACAGAAGGAACTCATTACTCTTCTGAATTCACTAGATGATCATCTCAGTGTTCATCATATCAGTGTTCTGACGATCATCTCAGTGTTCCTATGAAATCTCAGTATTCTGACGATCTTCTGATCTTCTGAAAATCATCTAAGTGAAAATATAAAAATCTGCTCTTTTATTCTGAATCGTCAGAAATTCCAAGAGAAGGTCCGGTTTACTTGAGAGCTGGATTTCATGGAATCTCGGTTTAATCCCAGTTTATTTTAGTTCTATCTTCAGAGATTGTTAATGTCTTGAAATCACATAGATGGTTTGCTATTAGTTTGATGTTTATTTATAAGCATTTATTAATCAACCATAACATCATAACCAGTGATCAGTGATTTTAATAAAACGATTGCTGGTTACATTGGTTACCTGACAGTGGCTGGAACATTTTATGTGGTTACTATGGTTACCTGTCAGTGGGTGTGACGTATTGTATGCTTACTATGGCTACCTGTCATCGGTTGGAATATATTAACTGGTTACCATAGTTTCCTGTCAGTGGGTGTGATTTATTAGGCAGCAGGTGAACATTTTGTCCGGAAGTTGATGTTGGAAGCGGCAAAAATGGACCAGTGTGAGGATCTGAGAGACTTTGACAACAACCAGATGTGATATCTAGAGGACTTGGTCCGGACATCTCTAGAACTTTAAAAAATGTCCCCTTTTAACCATATCCTCGTCACTGCAATCATCCAGAGTTTTATATTTTTGTTATATGAAGATTTAGAATGGAAAAAGTTCTAACATTCAACCATTTGAAAACAGAAAATAAAAAGTAATTCAGTAGCAGCTAACCATGCAAATGAAGCTAACAAATATATTCTCTCATTCTCTTTGGGCCAAACTACCAGCTTTAAAAATCCTCATTAAATGGACACTAAATGTTCCATCTATTTGTCGTCCAAACTTTACTTCTTTTTAGACTGGATCTTTATCTTGTCTTTGTTTTTTGCAGATGCCCCTACCTGGCTCTCCATCTGTCCCCTACCATCCCCATCTTTGCTGCCCTGCTCTTCCTCTTCGTCATGGCAATGTTGCTGAGGACCAGCTTCAGTGACCCCGGGGTGCTGCCGCGGGCGCTCCCAGAGGAGGCCACCTTCATCGAGATGGAGATCGGTGAGTCACAGGTGTACATATGTTTACTGTTTTTAAATTTGTGATGTAATGCTTTTTTTTATTGCTTTATTGTCTTTATTCTCTTCTTTAGTTTATTGACTGTTATTCTAATATTCCTCCGTCTTCTTGTCTCATACCATCTAATGTGCATCTTTATGTCCCCTTGTTTTTAAATTCTGTCTTATGTTTGTTTGTCCTTAAATCCAGTTGTTGAGTATTTTTTTAACAGTTCCACACAAATATAGTAATTTTTCCAATTTTAAAGAGTTTTTCTACAGTTTCGTTCTCTTTTGAAGCCAGTTGTTTGTGAAGTAACATTACTTACTGGAGGTAATACCCCTGAATCCTCATCAGGCTGTTAGAATAGAAGAAACTTGTTGGATGAGAGGTGAAACGTCATTATAACTTGAGGTTATAATGAGGTGAAGTCATAATAACTTTAATTATCTAGTTACGATGGTTACCTGTCAGTGGGAAGGATCAACATTGCTCAAAAAAATAAAAGGAACTCTTGAATTACAGATCAGATCCCGATGAATAAAATATTCCAGCGTAAAACGTCCACTAATCTACGTTGTGTGGTTGGTTGAGAACAAAATTAGGTTAGAATGGTCCGTGGAAACCAAAACCATGAAGCCACTGAGGACTGTATTCTCGATATGCACTAGAATCAAAGTGACAAACTGACATCCCAGGTTCTGATCCAACTGGAGTGAATTTCAACACAACAACTCTTAAAGGTGTCTCAGTAGTGTGTTTGGCGCTTAGGTTGTATTTGGTGGCGTCTGATGCAGCGATATATAACGTCCCAGAGGTTCTCAGGTGGATTCAGGTCATGAAAACTTCATCACGAGTCAATGCCATCAAGACCTTTATCATTCAGGAACTGCCTACACACTGTGACCTAATGAGGCCAGGTGTTTTCCTGGACTAAGAGGAACCCAGGGTCCGCTGCACCAGTGTAACAGCTCTGACAGTGGGTCCACTCCTGTTGTAGTGACCCGTCTCCTGGTATCTCCTCCACTCTCATGAGACTCTTCTGGGAGACAAAGCAAACCTTCAAGTGACGGCACGTCTGGATGTTCCATCCTGGAAGACCTGTAGAAACAAGAAACCAGCAAAATGTAAAACTAGAGAAAAATCAGTCAGGAAGGATGAGGAGAGAGAGAGAGCAGCCGGAATGATCCACAATCTCCTCGGCTTCCTAACTTGACCGATTGATCTCCCAGAAGTTTAACTGACTCTGTCGGACTGAGATGATTAAATTTTACCTTCATTTCTTTGAGAAGTCTTTTATCTGGTTACCATTGAAAGATGAAGAAATGTAAAACTCTGTGACATCACAGGATGCTGTGGAGCCATAGACCTGTGCCATAGAACACCCTAAATGATTACTATTTCTGAGCATTTACAAATTTCCTGGTCTGTTGTTGCGATCAAACTTAGAGACCTTTGGTTGCATAAAAGTCCTTAAAATATAACCAAATAGTTACAAAAAACAATGAAGCTGATGAGGTACGACTGGAGACATATTGTCTTTGTGCTGTTTTAAATTTAATTTCATGTCAAAAAGATAAGGCCATTATCGTATTACATTCTGCATGATTAATATTTACCAGAGCTTTTATTGGAGTTAGCAGGAGACTTGGCATAAAAAAGATGTAATGAGTAAAGATGTTCTTTTAGTAGTAATGATCAGATCTGCTGTAGTTTTCAGAGGTCAAACTACTTCATGTGGTTTGATGCAGTGAGCTCCTCACCTGGTGGTCCGCGCTGCTCCTATGTTCAGCTGATAACACAGCCAGGCACAAACCTTTCTTATCTATACATGCATTCACATGTTTGATAAACAGGAGGACATGTGGTCCTAGCAGCTACTTATTATCCTCTGTCACGTGTATCAAACCAGGACCTCATTTTATGAGAGAATATCATTTATATTCACTGCACTGCAGAAGGAAATTATGCTTTCACAAAGTCATTGACGAGAACACCCCAAAACGTTCATTCTTTCTGATCCAGAGGGGTCTTCCTCTTCTGCTGGGGATCATTGTCTCACTGCATGACCTCACAGACTGATGACCTCACAGACTGATGACCTCACAGAATGATGACCTCACAGAATGATGACCTCACAGAATGATGACCTCACAGAACGATGACTTCACGGACTGATCTCCCCTGCTTGGACGTTATCTCTGGATCTTCTGTGACTTCCTGAATGATCCTTCACCGGGATCTTGGAGGAATTTTAGAAGGTGGTCCACATCTGTGAAGGTTCACTATTGTTCCAAGTCTTCTCCATGTGTAGATAATGTGTCTCACTGTGGATCTGTGAACCCTTCCCAGACTGATGGATCTCAATCACCTTTTGAATTTCTGCAGATTTTTGGCATGGTGTGCTACTGGTGATACCTAGGAGCCAATTTCCTGATTCTGAAGAGAGTCTACTGAAGTGATGATGTGGTTGAACAGGGATGGTACTGATCAGGTCCGGGTGGGTACAGTCCAGCTGGAGCCAGTTCTTCATGTAGTTTGGAAGGTTTTAGGATTTAGACTCTAAGGGCGGAGCGGAGCCTCTTCAACTTTTCAAAATGCAGATGCATTAAATAATAATAAATACGTCAGATGCATTTATGTACGGTAACATTTGCACATGGTCCTCTGGAGCGGTCGGATCTTCTGATGTGGATGAGACTGACTCTGATGCTCTTGATGTAGTTTGTTGTTTTTTAGACTGATGTCCTGAGATCTGACCTAGAACTTTGTGTTTTAGAGGCATTAATACTTAAAGAGTGTTGAGCAGAGGAGCAGTGGGCGTCTCAGTGTGTTTGTTTTATTTATGTTCGTTTGCCTTAGGTTGAACGTATTCCAATGTGGATGTAGAACTAACTCACCTTCACAAAACTTCTGTTATCTGAAATACACAACAAGAAGAAGATGAAGAAGACAAGATGACGACAACAAAGATTAAAACATTAGACGTTAATCACACATTTTAATACATTCACCCTAAAACAACTACTCTGTCCCGGACTATCACAACACAGTTACACACTTCACCCACAATCAGAACAAAGGAAGGGCTGGTCGGTTACACCTCACCTCTTAAACTCCAAACATATAACCGCTGGAAGCTTCACTGGAAAATCAACTCTGTTTGGACCAGCACGTTAGAAGCCTGCATGCACCTGCAAGTTTATGGTTCAGTCTGTAGGATGTAGGGATATTTCTTCAAATGAAGGGAATATAATATTCATAACTATGATTTTGTTAGTGTATAATCAGTTGAAACCAACAGTCCCCAACAGTCCTTCAGAGGGGGCGGGACCTCTTCCATGGTTGTATAGTAGCCTAGAAGGGACCAACTGAACTTTATGGCAGTAAAGAGGACTTTTAAAACATGGTAGAAGAACATTGAAGTAATGTTTCGCCTCTATAAACCAACAAAGAAGAAGATGATGAATGTGTTGTTACTGGATAACAATTTTTGTTCTTTAAAAGTTATTGAATTTTGAGAAAGGAAGGATCATACTTTTTAATTAGGTTAACAAAAGCAACATTATATATCCCACCCACTTACAGGTAACCAGGTAATATATCCCACCCACTGGAAGGTTGCCATGGTAATCAGGTATTATATACCAGCAACTGACTAGTAACGAGAAAATTAAATCCTACCGACTGACAAGTAACCATGGTAACCAGATAATATATCCCACCCACTGACAGGTCACCATGTCAACGAGAAAATTAAATCCTACCGACTGACAAGTAACCATGGTAACCAGATGATATATCCCACCCACTGAAAGGTAACTATGGTAACCAGATAATATATCCCACCCACTGACGGGTAACTATGGCATCTACTCCCTCAGCTGTCAGTTTGGATCATTTATGTCGATTGTGTGAATAACACAAACCCATGATAGGAAATATTCGTATCGCTCTTGTACTTTCACTCTTTCATTCTGAGTGCTGAGAAGCTTTTTGCATTGCATGAATGATGCAAGTAATTTACATTAGGTGTTGCACATCGCCTGTTGTGAATTAGTGTCGACTCGTGGCTTTCACCTTGTGTGTAATCGTGCTGCTAAAAAAATGTTAGAGGCGTCGGCTGTGAACGCAGCATAAGACCTCGTGACTCCTGGAGATTTCAGCAGAAGATAAAGAAATGTTCAGGGCATGATGCAAGAAGTTATGGTCACAGTAACAATCAAGCTGCTTGATTTGTCCAACTGTTTTTTTCTACTTAGATGTGCGAGATCCTCCAACAAATTAACCCTTGATGGTAGGAATTAATAAAACTAAATGAATGAAACCATCTAAATGGCAACACTGTCGTCACTTTAAACACTAAAATTGATCACATGACCATATAAAGAACCATAGGTGCAGCAGGTTTAGTGATGTGTCACAGTAGAGGTTAGGATATCTGATCTCAGTCTGAGACTGATAAGCCTTTTAGCATCTTGAGTCCTGAGGGAGAATGCTGATGTAAGGAGGTGCTTATTCTTAGAACACATGTGTCAAACTCATGGCCACACAGCAATTATATCCGGCCTGCGAGACAATATCTAATTTTTATAATAACTGGTCCGCTGGTATACAGCCCTAACAACACAGATATTACAAATCCCAGAATGCACTGCATTAGCCGGCGGTCAATCAAGAGCACAAGTGCTTCTCCCTGCTCCTCTGATGTCAGATATCAGCGTTTATCCTGTCACTCAAATAATCTTTACTCTCATCCTTAGAAGAGACGTTATGGAGCCTGGGAGGAGATATAGATGAGAAACATTTTTCAGAAGGATAAATAATAAACGGGTTAGTAATTGCATACGTATTTAAAGTAAGTAAGTAGTAAATAAGTAAATAGGACCCTTGTTTTGAATTAAATGGTGAGGTGCCTTCACGTTCTTCAACCGTTCAACGTGTGTTAGTGCTGTTGTGTTCAAAACAAGAAAACTTGTAGTTGCTTAAATTTAGTGTTAAATGCGTCTGGAGGCTGTTGATGCACCTCACTGTTTCCCGAGGAGCAGCTGCTACTCACTGTAGAAACAGATATGAGGAGCAACAGTCTTAGAATATCTAACGTCACCACTAGCCAAGGCTTTCCACCCGAAGGTGTGGCATCAACCCAGAGAGTGATGACTCACTAATCCGGTTTCTGCTGCTTTATCTTGAAAGCCACTAACCGTGTAGATTCATCTGTGCTGCAGATCAGATGCCAAAGATGCTAAAAGATCAGATGCGTGCTACATATCAGAGGACAAAGGAAGCATCTCTCCCAGGTTGATTTATGCAGAAGCTTTTGTTTGACATCATAGAGATGTTCACAAAGAGTTTCACACTAAAGATGGGATGTTGAGTTTGTGTAGAATGTCCCTCTGTTCATCCAGCCAGTTTAAACTCCAACTTCATGTCCTCCGGATGCAGCAGAGCAGAGAGCTGCACTCTCTAGAGGTCTAGATTGCAGAAATAGAACACTAGAAGATCGATCTCCAGTCCCAAGAGAATTAGATTTGTTAATGCGTTTTGTTTTTTATAAAAAAAACAGAATTCTCCTATTTTTCCTCTCATTTGTGTTGTTCCATTTGATTTATTTTTCTCTTTTCAAACAGAAATGTTCAGCTTTATTATACTTCAAACTTAAATATTAATTTGTGTTTCAACTATAATAAATGTTGTCATGTCTTTATTGGTCTCTCGATAAAATAATAATAATATCAGTGGAACACAGAGATATTCTCTGAGACGGTTGATATAAAACCTCTCCGCCTCCAGTGTTGCTAATACATAAGGTTGAGAGCTCAGCAGTGATTATATTCATCATATTTGGATCAGAACTATTAACTGACTTCTCATTTCTTTTTCTCATTTCTCCGGATGGAACTTTGTTAACCCTCTAATATCCTACTCAATTGTTTGATTAAGCACATTTTGAGCTGAACCTGTTTGTGATATAAACCATTGGCAGCATGTATATGCTTAAGCGTAAGGGGCCAAGGGTAGAGCCCTGGTGCACACCACAGGTCCAACGGGCCACTGAGAAGAAGGCATTAAGCATGGCTATTGAAAAAGCCCTATTTGATTAAAGTCAGTAGAGTTATTTAACTTGATACAGCCAAAATAGTCTAATTAGGGGCAACATTTTTATCAATAAACTATTTTATAAGTCAAATTTGTTTTAATGTCAAAATTTGAGTGACTAAGATGTTAATTCAATGAATTCCCAAAATAAATAAAATATGCTTCTTTTTTTTTTTTGAATTTATTCCTCAAGTATGACAGATTTGACCAACTCCTGTTTTATTTCCTGTTCTCTGGTTTCTGTAGAAGCGGCCAACGGGAACGTTCCTGCGGGACAGAGGCCTCCTCCACGAATCCGCAACGTTCAGATTAACAACCAGATCGTCAAACTCAAGTACTGCTATACCTGCAAGATCTTCAGACCGCCGCGAGCTTCGCACTGCAGCATCTGTGACAACTGCGTCGGTGAGAAATGTGTTTTTGATTCATATATAAGAGACAAGATGAGATGGAACTTTATTAATTGCAGAGGGGAAATTTAAGCATTAAACATTTTCACAGAACAATGATGTAAATTTCTGATAGTATTAAATATATAAAATAGAAAAATAAACCAGATTATGTCCTTAAAACGCTGTACACTTTGAGATCTTATTTGACAGTATGGATGAATCACCGAAAATTTGTCAAAATGTGGGATTTATTAATAAGAATAAATAGGGAAATGTTTGGCTGAAAAATTCTGAATATTCCGCTGCAATTATGAAAAGTCTTAGAATACAAGACCTGAATATTTAATTTATGAACATTTTGTATATGATGAGATAATAATCATTTTCTTATTGAATGAACGGGAATCTGGGATATGTCGCAGGTAGAGTTTAATTCATCTGGGGTATGTCAGAGGTAGAGTTTAAATCACATGGGGTATGCCAGAGGTAGAGTTTAAATCATCCAGGATATGTCGGAGGTAGAGTTGAAATCATCTGGGATATGTCGTAGGTAGAGGTACAACATCTGTTCGAGTGGTGTTCAGACAATAACATGGTCTTGAACACTACCAAAACCAAGGAGATCATCTTGGATTTCAGGAGTAGCAGGAGGACCACACCCCTGCTCTGCCCCGCGCCCCGCTTCACATAAATGTAGAAGAAAGTGCTACAGAGACTTTTCTTCCTAAGGAAACTAAATTATGCTCAACTCCCCTCTCAGCCCCAGGTAAACTTCTAAAGGAGCACCATAGAGAGCGTCCTTTTCCACTGCGCCACAGTGTGGTACACCAGTTGCACTGCAGATGACAGGAAAGATCTGACAAGAGGCAATCCATGATCCACCACGTGGTGGAGCACTCGCAGGCTGTTTTGGTGAAAAGGCTCTACTCCGATGTTAAACCCTGGGAATAAACCTCTCTGGGTCGAGATCAACTCCCAATTCTGACCTCATCGGGTTTTCAACAATGTAATGTAACATGTTACTGCGGAGGTTCCCTCTGCTTCCTCTGCTACTCCATAAATCCTGAAACTGTTGCGCCTCCAGCATCATTCCAAATCAGTCACGTTTTCCTTGAATGCCGTTGATTCTAAAGGAGCTGGGTGAGATCGCCCTTGACTCCTTTGTCCCATTGTTCCATGTTGGCAATGTTGTCCTCCACCTGTCCAATACGTCTCACCGCTGCTTTTATCTAGCTTCTCGTATCATGCATTTTCTGATTTATTTCCATCGTGAATTCATCCTTCTGATTTTTAACGTCCTACATTAACGGTGTGCAAATCCCGGAGAAATCTCTTTTCATTTCAGTTTGAAGCTTTGCCATTCCCGTGGTCAAGATTTCACTCGCCACTTCACCGACTGAATCCATAGTCTTGTTTTCTCTTGACCTGTTTGTGTCCTGCTAGCCAACTTCCTTCTAAGTTTCTCGTTGGCGCCGTTTTCTAACCCATACCCCTACCTTCTTGTTTGTGTCTCATTCATTTTTATTTCGATGTATATTAATGCTGTTTAATAGATCCATGAATTCGATAAAAATTTAAGGCTGATCATTTAAGTCCTCGGTTTCTCAATCCCAAAGCACAAACGTATAGTGAATCATTGGAAAATAGGGAAAACGAGAAAATTTAATAATATCAGAATTATTAGTGTATAAGTTAGAAATATGAAAAGTCACAGCATACAGAGAGCTCAACATTTTGATAGTTGACTGGTCCTGTATGGTAGGAAATAGATGGGCATGTATAATCATGATAAAAGCAGTCATGAAGAGAAAGATCATCTCTTAGAGAACAATTTTGGTCCAAAAAGACAAGGCGTATACGTTTTTCAAACAAACAATGGAGAAACATCAAATGGATGAGGGTTTTTTTTTAAAAAACTAAAATGTACATTGAATGTTGGTGGGTAGCAGTGTTTGGTCCGATGATGTTTGAGGAATGCATCCGAGGGGAGCATGGAGACAGTGGAGGCTCAGTGAGGAGAAGAAGTAGCCAGTCATACTGAAAACACTGCTTCATCTGTGTCCACCTGCTGCTCAGAGTCCCAGCATGACAAGGCAGAAATCTTATCTCCCAACTCTGCCTGTTTTATTGCAGATATAGCAGCCATCTCAGCATGCACAGCAGGGATAACGGATAAACCAGACTGTACAATTTATTTGTTCAAACCAGATCTTCTTAGGTTTCTTCTGATTTGTTTGATTTTATGTTTTCAAAAAAAAGAAGGTTTGTCAAGTCAGTTTTATTTGCATCAAGCTGACTTTTAAAGATTTCAATGAAAATTTGTGAAATGTGGGCCATGACGTGGGGATGTTAGCAAGTGATCAGATTATCCCTGAAAATCTTGAAAAAAGAAGCTGAATCTATGCATATAAATTACCTAGAGTGCATACCTCTGCTAAGGGAATTTTGAAATCCTACTATAGTGATGCCATGACCCGCCCAGACTCTGCCAATCTGATTAGATTGGCATGATGATTTCATTTCTTATGTGGTCAAAGTTCTCTCAGTCTTATTTGAATTGTACACCCTTAAACTGCCCACCGTCTTTTGTAGCTAGCAAATAAGACTCGGATAGTCCTTGAAAGTTCCAATTCTGAAGCAACTGGACTTCAGGTTTCAAGTTAAAGGGTTTCATACATAGGCAGACATTAGGTCACAAGAAAACAGTTGACCACGCATAACAGGGTTATCATCGCAAGGTAAGGTACGTGAGTTATGTCATGGAGGGTCCCATGTCAAGGTGGGTCATGAGGGTAAGCGAAGAGTGTGGACTGACTTAACTGTGTGGTCACGGGACCCCGACTCATTCTCATTCTCCTTCAAATTATACCATAACCAAAGAGAAGATATACAAAAGCTAAAGTTAAAAATTCTGCTGGTATTTCGACATCCGCTTGATTTCCAGAGTTGGATTTTGACCTCAGGTCTTGTTCACGTGTTTTCATTTTATGTCCTCTTTCTTCACAGACCGCTTCGATCACCACTGTCCCTGGGTGGGCAACTGTGTGGGCAAGAGGAACTACCGGTACTTCTACCTATTTACCATGTCCCTCTCCTTTCTCACCATCTACATCTTCACCTTCGACATTGTCCACGTGGCCATGCGTGAGTATTCTTCTAGTCATCTGTCCAATCAGCTGGAATGTACAGGAAATATCTAAATCCTGTACCTGGAGTATCATTAGCTCGGATAATTGGCTGTTAATACTTTAATGATTGGTCTGAGCAGAAAAGTCTACTAACGTGTCTCGGTATTGTTGTGTTCACAGGCTCAGTGGATAACGGCTTTCTGAACACTTTGAAGGAAACACCTGGAACATATCCTTTAAGGCCCTAAAGACATTACCCACACCACGAAACCTGCTGCTTCCTCTTCCTCTCTGAGAAAATTAAAAACTTTTCACTCTATCTTTTCTACCGTGACGAACACTTCAGTCCTAACAGGCTTCTATTACTTAATAGAATGACTTGGTTTTCATTAAGCATGAACAGAACGATAACGATAATGGATTCGCTTGAACAAATACAAAACTGAATTGTTTTATTATGCTATTAACATGTTATTTTCTGTTGTTTGAAGTGAGGAACCACTGCCGAATCCGCGTGTGTGTGGGCTTTGGCACTAGCCGCCATTTCGTCATTTCCCTTGAGCCATTAAGTCACTGAGGAATATTCTACCTGGAAACTGTTAGCCTCCTGCGACATCACTAGAGGATAAGATAAGATAAACCTTTATTAGTCCCACAACGGGGAGATTGCAGGGTTACAGCAGCAGAGGATATTACAGAATAATAATAATAATAAAAGCTGGGTAAATGTTTTAACCCACATGATACGCAAATGTAAAAGCATGCAGAAGAGCAGATATAAACATGCAGATTAATTTAACGTGGGAACCACCAACATGTCCCACCACTCTGTCTTGGAGGTGGAGTGAAGGTCAGGGTGAAGCTGAAGGAGATTCTGATGTAGATCAGCAGAGGCCCTGGTTGGCCAATCTCTGGTCCAGTCTAGTAGCAGCTTCAATCAGAGGTTTTCCTCAGGACAGATGATTAGGGACAGGGAGTGGTTCCAGGATATTTAGGGGGGGCTCAGCCCCTAGGGAGAATGTGACATAAATTCTGTGCTGTGTTAAAGAGCCCACCCCAAAATCCGGTTTATTTGAATGTTTAAATAGATAATAACTATTTTTTAATAAAAAAATGAAGTGTTAGATCTGAAGTGAAATGAGTGAAGTAAGAGAAGTATGAGCAAAAATATTGTTTGCTTTTTTACTAGATTGACTGGGATGTTCATGACTTCATGAGTTAGCAAACAGTTACTAAAACTGGAATTTATTTTTTAATTAGAACGCTGTGTCTACAAAAACTCGACAGAAATCAAGTCCTATAAGTAACTATTAAAACCAGTAAGAACTTGACATAATAATGACATAATACTAAATTAGAATACATTTAAAAAAAAAAAAATCAATATTTCAAAATATAATATCAAAATATAATTCTTTGTTGATGTATATGAAAGACAAACCAAAGTTATGACTCCCCCCTCTATCTTAATTTACTGTAAAACTGAATGAGTTCTACCTGTAACTTGACCAAACCATCCCACCAGGCTTTGTTTGGCTGACCATCGCCGTCGTTGACAAAGTTCTGTTTGCCATTTTTCCATCACCTGCTTTCCACTGTTTAATTAGTGACCATGTATGAGGTGGAAAACATCTGCCGTTTCTTCCTTGACCCCTACCTCACTGTGCTAGAGGTGTTGGTGTGCTTCTTCACCCTGTGGTCAGTAGTGGGGCTGACCGGCTTCCACACCTACCTGATCTCGCTCAACCAGACCACCAACGAGGACGTAAGTGCATCTTGATTAAGGCTTCATCACTTCTAATGGTTCTATTTAGCCCCTCTTGGCCCTGAATTCGTCATAGTCTGGTTCGTGTTTTGCCGGGTGCTCCATTTTATAGTAAGTATTTAGCTTCCTGTGAGATCATGATCATCAAATTACTGCAACCTACTGACTAAAATTAAAAAGTGATGCTCTATTAAACTGCACTCAAGTTAGCTGTATCGCTCAAAGTGGGCTTAAGACTTCAAATGGTCTTTCTGAGGCTGGTCCAAGTTAAACTTAAGCTCAGAAGACTGATAGGTAGATAGATAGATAGATAGATAGAAACTTTATTAATATTAGTGGTAATGGCTGTCTGTGTGAAAGAGGCTCCGCCCCCTTAGAGACTAAATCGTAAACTACCAAACTGCGTGAAGAACTGGTTCCAGTTGGACTAAACCCCTCCAGACTTGTCCACTACCAGACCTGTTCAAACACATCTCTTCAGTAGACCGTCTTCAGAAGCATGAAGTTGGCTTTTAGGATTCATCAGTGACAAACTATGGTAAAAATCAATCAAAGTAATTCCAGAAGGTGATTGAGATCCATCAGTCTGGGAAGGGATATAAAGCTGTTTTTAAGGCTCTGGGACTCCACAGATCCAACGTGAGACACATTATTTACACATGGAGAAAACCTGGAACAATAGTGAACCTTCACAAAAGTGGACCAGCTTCCAGAATTCCTCCAAAAGCACGGTGAAGGTCCATTCCAGAAGTCATATAAGATCCAGAGAGAACATCCAAGGACCTGCAGGCCTCTCTCCCCTCAATGAAGCTAAGAGGTCATGGCTACACTATTCCAAAGACACTGAACTAAAAGGGCTTCATGGGAGATCGGTGAGGAGAAAGCCACTGCTGACCCAGAAGAAAATTAGGGCTGGTCTGAATGTACCCACAATACACATTGATGACCCTCAGAGATAATGGGAGAATCTTCTCTGGACTGATGAGTGGAAAGTTGAACTGTTTGAAGACAGGGATTCCCCTCCATCCAGTGGAAACCAAACACAACATTCCACTAGAAGAACATCAGACCTACGGTCAAACATGGAGGAGGCAGTGGAATGTTGTGTAGATGATCCGCTGCTTCAGGACCAGGATGACTCTACATCATTGAGGGAAAAATGGATTCTACTGAAGGAGAATGTCAGGTCATCCACCTATGAGGTCATCGGTCTGTGAGGTCATAAGTCTTCGAGTTGAAGCTCAATTACAGCACTGAGTTTAGTGTAATAAATATGATACAGACAGTTTCAAGATTTCAAGCCGAAAATGTTGTGATTAGGCAGATTTGGCTTCACTTGACAGAGAAAATCAACATCCATCGTTGAGCCATAAACCTCAGAGCAGTTTCTGTGGCGACGGCACAGACGAAGTCCAGATATATTGTTAACTAACGGAAAGCAAACACAGAGAGCCATGAGCTCTGAGGGAGGCAGAGAAAACAGCTGGAACATTCTGCTTGGCTTGTTTGTTCCTCTTAAATCCCAGAGTTGGCATCTCTGGTCCGGTCCGGTTTGGTCTTTAATAAAGCATGAATTATAAATAACTACCCAATTTTATAATGTAATCAACTTAATTAAACCGTTTGCTTGGTGTTTCACTCTTTTATCCTGGTCCATAAATTTGAGGAGGGAAATGTGTCAACTACAGTTTGACCCTCCTCAGCCTGAGATGAAGGAGGAACTGCTGCTGAGGGTTTAAAGCTGCTCTGCAGGCTGATGATCTAAAAATACGCCTGAATAACAAAAACATTGACAGAATAAAATCCAAACATACTTTCAGACCAAAGCTGTCGGCTCTGCCCAGGAGAGGCTCATCAGGAAGAAAATATTGATGTCTTGATCTTATCAGTCATGAGTCTTTATTTAGTCATCACTCACACACTCAGACTGACAACGGGTGGAGATTTCACTTGTAATAATAATAATAATAATAATACATTTAATTCATAACGCACTTTACATTTGGATCAAATCTTAAAGTTGTACAAGGTAAAAGCAGATAAAAGCATCAATAAAAAATGTAATAATAATTCTATAAAAATATGACCAAAAAGCAGCAATGTTAATTCAAAGTTATAGGTTCTGCTAAAAAAATAACATATATATTTTTTAGGTTCTTTTAAAAAAGTACTTAAAAAAAGTTTTAAGTACTTTTTTAAATGTGTCAGTCGTCTGTGGAGCCCTCAGATGGTCAGGGAGGGCATTCCACACACGGGCAGCAGAACAGAAGGCCTGATCACCCATGGTGCTGAGCTTATTTCAGGGAAGGAGGAGGCGGTATGAGCGGGTAGAACGGAGAGATCGTGTTGAAGTTAGTGGGGTGAGTAGTTCTTTCAGGTAGGGGGGTGCATTGCCATGGATGCACTGAGTGAGGATAGCGATCTTATAATCAATCCTGGTGGAGATGGGAAGCCAATGGAGGGAATTAAGTAGAGGGGTGATGTGTTTGTGTTTACGCACTCCCATCAGGATCCTTGCAGCACTGTTTTCAACATACTGAAGTCTGATCCCGATGATAAAGTGTATTATAGTAATCCGGACTTGAGAAGACAGACGCGTGGACCAGCTTTTCACCATCCCTTAAAGTGAGTGAAATATTTCTGAGGCTGGCCTCATTTCTTCATATAGTAAGAAATTAAGTTCTGCAATGTTGCATCGATAGCAGCGCCGCTGGATCGACCCAGTAACAGACGCATGCACGCGGATGGTCCGGGAAAGATACCAGGCATACTGCATACAGAACCAAAAAGGTACTCTGACACTCCGACTGGGTCTGTGTGAAAAAATATTCACCCCTTTTATGTAGCATTCACACGCAACCCAAACTTTTCAAACGCCATGATTACGTACAACGTCAACGCAGAGCTGGACGCGGACACGCTCAACGCCATTGAGTCGAACTTGCTGTTCTGGGAACAAAATTTTAATGTACGCTCTCGACATCAAGTCAACGTCTATATGTAAGTAGGATGCTGCTGTGGAAGTGGAGGCGGAGCTTATCCAAGCCGTCTGTCTCCGCCTCAGACGTAGCGAGCAGCAGTACCAGCTGCGTGACTAGTGGAACGATGCATCAATAAAGAAGTTAACACCAACAGAGTGACTAAAAGACTTCCGTGAAACACAGGATTATAGATTTTGTACATCGTCGGCGCAAAACTGTGACTTTCACAACGGGATATGAAATTAGGCTAATTAAGCCTGCGTTTATTCTGGGGACAGGTGACATGCATGCTACGAGAGCTAGTAGAGCGTTCAGTTTGAAAGCTCTACTAGCTCTCCTTCTCCTCAGACCACAAAACATTTCTCTCCACTGTTCCACTCCTTCTAATCTCAACTATGACGTCTTAGATGAAACCAAATGCCGCCATCTCTGAGTTCCCAGTATTCAGTCTGACAAATAGGTAAAAATAGATGAAAGTGGGTTTTCAGTCTTATTAGAAGCGTCTCTCTGTAACTTGAGAGACGAAGCTGAGGGCAAACTATTTATAACTAGACTTCAGTGATGAAACAAATGTTCAGGATAAAAACGGATTATTTTCTAAAAGCAAATCGAATAAGGCTGAAGGTTCTCCAGACGTGCATCACATGAAGTCTTCAGGTAATGGGTCGGACTGAAAGCAGAGGAGAATCTGATGATTCCTCCTTAAGAATTGAGATTGTTTTCTTACTGCTGAATAATGAATACAGTAGTTTGTCCACAGACACATTTTTATTTTCGAATTATGAATTAATTATTAACCCAAGACAAATTGGTGCCCAAAGCGGATTTGGGGGTAGAACCCCCCCAAATCCCTGTTTCTAAACGTAAGGGTACATTTATTGATATACATTGCATAATTTGTTAGGGTGAACAAAATTATGCAAGAACTATCAAAGGAAATCAAAATCATTAAAGCATCAAGGGTTGGATTCTAAATTACACCAAAAATCAAAGTGAAAAACTTAAATTTCATCACAACTCATAATGGGACCCAGAAGTGCGTTTGAGCCCCACATGCCACATGCCGAAGGGACCTCCTGAAAACATCTAGTTATGCTTCTGATGATGCAGCAGCATTACGTTCTCCACAGCTTCTCCAGACTCTGTCACGTCGGCCACATGACCTCAGTTTGAACCTGCTCTCATCTGTGAAAAGAGTGGGGCACCATGGAGAACCTGCCAATTCTGCTGTTCTCTGGTGAACACCAATTGAGCTCCACGGTGCTGCGCTATGAGCACAGGTCCCAGTAGACGACGTCGGGCCCTCATGCCTCCCTCATGCAGTCGGTTGCTGACAGTTTTGTTAGGAGCATCACACCAGTAGCCCACCGGAGGTCATTTTGTAGGGATCTGGTAGATCTCCTGCTGTTCCTCCTCACAATAAGGAGCAGATACAAATCTGGCTGCTGGGTTGTCGTCCTTCCACTGACCAGTCCAGCTGGGAGACAGCAAACCGTCTTGTAACTGCAAGCAGGGATAAGCCCTACTGGAGTAGCTCGACTACCGGTGAAGCGTCAGTGGGCTACAGGTACTGCCTCATGTCACAAGTAGTAACAAAGACACCAGCAAAACACAAAACTAGAAAAGAGTCGGTCAGAAGAGAAATGTATTGTAGAACCATTCCCTTTTTGGGGGTTGTCATGCTTTTGCCTCTCCATTGCACCTGTTGTCATCTTTCATTTGCACCAAAGCAGGTGAAACTGATTCACAATCACTTATGCTTCCCAAATAGACAGACTGATTTTCCGTGAAGTTTAACTGGCATGGTGTTATACTGCGATGATTAAGTGTTCCCTTTATTTTTTTGAGCAATGTATATAATTAATTTATATAATTATAATTTTTTGTTTGGATCATTTTTATTAATGATCTATTATTTATGATAATATTATTTTTTAGAAAAAACAGGGTTATTATTCTTACAATATGATCATTATTATCAACAACAATTGTAACAAGTTATGAATAATATCAATCATTATATAATAATTATTTGTATTGTTTATGACTGTTCACTTATGGAGTAAATAAACTTAAATTAAACTACATATTCCATGCGCGGTCATTCAGCGTCTTGGATGAGCACTTTGTGCCTGCGATCCAGATTTTATTGACACTGTGTGACAACATAAGCTGACTTGGTGCCCCCCCACACACCTATACAAGGGCGTTCTTTGCGTATAGGAACGGGCGGGACTGATTACTAAAGTGCTTTGTTGTCTTCTCTGAGCGCCTGCTTGTATGATCATCAAATCCCTGACGGGATCTTCTTTAGTGGGTCAAACCGAGCCTGAGGGAATCAAGCCTAAAAATAGAACCGTGCCTCTGAATGAGATATAAAACAGAGATTTGGGATGTTGATCAATTTTATTCTGTTTGACCCAGATTAAAGGATCCTGGTCCGGGAAGAACAGAGTTCAGAACCCGTACAGCCACAAGAACTTCTTCAAAAACTGCTGTGAGGTTCTCTGCGGGCCTACATACCCGAGGTAACGTCCTCCGACTGGTATCAGTGAGTTCTGTGATAGCTGAGACTCTGCTGCAACCAGGTTCTGGCCAATCAGAACATTGAGGTAGACACTGAGTTGTTTCTTTGTCTCATTCTTCAGTGTTCTGGACCGAAGGGGACTGATGCAAGAGGAACCATCCATTTCTGCTACGCCTGCTACGCCCTCTTCCTCCAGCAGCAACAACGCCATCCCACAAACCACAGTGAGCTACCTCACACACACACACACACACACACACACACACACACACACACACACACACACACACACACAAGCACTCAAACAGACACACACATTCGGGTCCAACCAGTGTGACCAAACTCCAAATCCAGATGCAGGGGTTGAATTTCCCGCTGGGCTCACCTGTGAAGGTATCCTGTTAAGAATGTTGATCTCTGACCTCCTGACCTGAGGTAGCCTACATCTCCTCAGTTCTAGGAAAGGAGGCTGGAGAGCTCCTTTTCATCCTAAACATCGTCATTCAGCAGATTCAGTTGATGGGAAATTTAACACACGTTCACGTTCGATCTCTCTTCTCCGCCTGAAGATAGATGATGTCACCAGTGCTGTAGATTTCGAGCCCCGCCCATTTTCCCCTCATATGATTGATCTGATCATCTGATTGATCCGATCGTAACTATTCCGAGCTTATTAGCTTGATCAAATCTGATCTTATCTTATCGGATCTTTTCTGATTTGAATGATCCGACCTAATCTGATATATCCGATCCGACTTTATCTTATTTGAGTGATCTGGTTGATCTGATCTGATCTTATCCGATCTTTTCCGATGTTTTTGGATCAGATCTTATCTGGTGTGAATTGATCTGATCCCATCTTATCTGATATCTTATTATGTTGATAGTGGTAGCAAATAGCCTGTAGGTTAATTGCCGCCACTGGTGGTGGACCCGCATTACAACAGCTGCTGGTACACACGAGGAAAAAATATATTTTAGGATTATCTTTTCATGTGATTAATGGTTGACTTATTAATGGGGTTTTTCTCTTCAATGAAATCAAATCAAAGCAGCCTTTGGTATTTTACTGATCAATGTTTTGCTTATATTCAACAGATTAAAGGATAATTCCACATAAAATGGTGAAAAGTGTTAATGATCCTACTACTATAATGTATCATGAATTACATGTTTATTGTAGGTTACATAAGTTTTATCTGTGACATCTCCATTTTCTTCCTGAAGAAAACCACCGCACATCTAATCCCCAACGAACATACCCCTGATGACGCCAAACCCAGCATCGCTGCCCCCTCCAGAGACAAAGACCCTCCTGCTTCTAAGTTCCCGCCTCTGGCGTCACCGGAAGCCGACGCAGAAAATTCCCTCGCCAAGAACAAGACCCATTAGCTGCGAGAGGGGGTCGTTCTCACCATGGCCACTCCCCCCCGGCATCACCTGATCCGGAAATGACTCAGTCAATGTTTGATTGACAGGTACTTCTGCAGGAGCTGATTTAATGGGATTTCGCCACTTCCTGTTTATCCTGAAGACTGCATGGAAAAGACACACCAGAGTAGAGGCTGCCGGGAAAATTGACCTCCTAACAATAGACATAGATTTAAAAGGACATTTATTGTGAAAGACAAGTTAAAATTTACTCTATGTGAAGACGAACTCCCCTATGGACATGTATGAAACAGTTTTTCTCTCTGTGGTCACGTGACATGCACTATGCAAACCGTGAAGCGGCTGGACAGAAGTGGAAGCCTGAGCAGAGACTCAGGACCGTCTTCTGTTTACCTACATCTGTTCATTCCATTTTTATACAGTCCAGGGTCCAAAGTGACGCCTCTGCTCGGAGACAGAGGACTGTCTTCCATGGTTAAAGTCTTGGCGTGCGCAAGAAGAGGTCTGATGATGGGAGACACTCATAGTAACAGTGCCTAATGATGACTTCTTCAGAGGAGAAACCCAATCCAACCACTGTTACACTGTTAACCTAGAAATATTTTTATGGCAATCAGTTCCCACCTGAGAACCCCGGACCCCACAAAGGTTCTAAAGAAATAATGTTGCATATTGGGAAATGGATTTATTTATTTGCATAAAGCTAATGATGTTTCGTGTTTGGTTGGAAGCTGTAGCCAGAAAATGATTTGCAAGCTAAACAGTTAGCCTGAAGGCTAACACTCATTTTATAGTTAGAGTTAGTACATTTACTATTGTAAAAAAGGAGGTGCTCCACTTCCTTTGTGTCTCACTGGGGTCTTTGAATCGCTCTTGGTCTGACCCAGAGAATCACAGCCTCCCAATCTGAGGTCATGGTTCTCTGCTGAAAACGGTTGACTGCCTCCTCCAGGTTGGGGGTGAGTTTCTGCCTCAAGGGAAGGAGTGGAAGTATCTTGGTGTCTTGTTCTGGAGTGAGGTGGAATGGATGGACAGGAGGTTTGGTGCATTATCTGCAGTAACACTGGTGCTGTATCGGTCCGTTGTCGTTAAGAAACATTTGAGTCGTCAAGCAAAGTTCTCAGTCTACCAGGCCATCTGCGTTTCAACCCCCCACCTATGGTCATGAGCTCTTGGTAGAGGCCATAAGAATGAGGTCAAGCATACAAACAGCTGAGATGAGCTTCCTTCAGAGGGTAACTGGGCTCGTCCTCTTAAATAAGGTGAGGAGCTCAGCGATCTGGAGGGAGATCAGAGTGGGGCAACTATTTCTTCAGGTCAGGACCCTCCAGGACGCCTTCCTCTGGAGGTTTTCCAGGAACTTCCAATTTGGAGGAGACCACGGGGTAGACCCAGAACTCTCTGATTGGATTAAAGTCTCATCTGGTTTGGGAACGCCTCAGGATCCTCCAGGCTGAACTGTAGATTGTTGCTGGGGAGTGGAACATCTGAAATACCCTTCTAAGCCGGATGCCAACACGACTTGAGCCCGGATAAGAGGAAAATGAAGGATGTAAATGGGAGGAAACCCGAAGACTCATTGGGGGGAACATCTCTTCAATATGTTGTAACATGGAACCATTGCAAGCTAATATTGTCTTTTCAGAGAAAGACAATATTTAAAATCCCACGCTAGCATAAGACATTCAAAATCTATCATGAGGGGGAAATCTAAGTCACATCCCGTGATGCATCAAAGGAAATAAGAGTCCAGGGGTCTGTCGGTGGGGAACGGATCCCTCCAGGTGTTAAAAACAACATAGAGGCGCCCTTTAAACTACTCAGAATAAGAACTGATAGGGTTTTCAAGTTTATCTGCTACGAGTTTATGGTCTGTCTCGAGTCATAAGTCTGTGATTAACGGTTAGCTATGGACTTTTCCATGGTTTGTCCTCCCTCACAGCCAGTGCTAACTAGGCTGGCCTCCCCCCAACTGGCTCCCCAGTTGATCCACTTCCACGAAGGCTGCTGTGATGTGATGCTATGTTTGTACGGTAGCCTAGAACCGAAAAACCGAACCCTGACTGTCGAGAAGACTTTTCACGTTCATATCTCCTCATCAGACTAAACGCTATGTTATAAAATAACTCGTAAGCATTAACCGAAATAAGGATAAGCCTATATTAGCATGCAAAGAAGCTAGCTCATTTTGACTCTTGAAGGCCACCAGAGATTCTTGGACAGCTATATTCTATCAGTTGCAATCTTGCACCTCACCACTAGATGTCACTAAATCCAACAGACTGGACCATAAAGGAACTCGTAGTTGTTGTTATTGTTGTTGTTTTATTGGATCGCTTGAATCCAGTCTTTGTGCTAAGCTCACCAGACGCTAGATGTAGCTTCATCAGGTGGACCGTCTGTCTGACACTCAGGAAGGAAGCAAATAAAAACCTTTCCTAAAAATATTACTTAAAGTAAACGAAGAAGATTTGTCTTCAATATGTTTTTGAAGTTTCTCCTAAAGACTGTAAAAAAAAATAAATAAATAGAATGGTAGAAAGAAAATAAAAAGGGTCAAAGCCGGTAGATATAGGGGTCAGAGGTCATGAAGCCATCGTTGACTGTATATAGTTTGAGCCAGCGGAGCTGAAGCGTGACACTCTCTGGCCTGCGTTGGGGGGGGGGGGTTCAAGGGTTGTGATGTTCTTAAAGCATGTGGTCAGTGTTATGATGCTGCCTCCGTGCTCCAGCTCATCGTCCTCCACATTTTGCTCCTCTTCATATCACGAGGCCACACCCATCTTTGACAGCCACACCCATCCATGAGACCGCCCCCATCCATGGCAGAATGCCAGAGGCCACGCCCATCAGTGACGGCATCGTCATGGCAGGACATAATGCTCTTTTTCCTCTCACATCTCTTGGTTTTGGTCACATGACCCTGGCTGGTCACATGATGCTGGCTTGTCAAATGATGCTAGCTTGTCACATGACGCTGGCTGGTAACATGATACTGGCTGGAACGAAGGACAGGAAGGGATGTTAGTATTTATACAGTTAGTCACAGTGGTCGTGCTTTTATGGGAGCGAGTTTGTGAATGTTAAAATTTGATCCTGTAGAGATTCTAGTGTTTCAGAAGAATGAAGTCTGACCCACATGATTTATTATAAAACTTAAAAAATTATTGATTGTCTGATTATTTCACAGTTTTAAGTTAACAAAATTATTTTCCTCTTAAACCTGGAGGGGGACGTTAAATTTAAACCTGAAATCACTGTTTTATTGAAATATTTATTAATTTATGAGTACTTCTGAATTTTCTGATTGATTGGTCTGTATAATCGAGTAAAGTAGAACAAACCTAAAAAATATCAAATTGACCTTAATAAATATTATCTTATTTTGATAACACAATTATTATATGGACCATAAAGCAGATTAAAGCTGAAATCAGTGGAAAAATAATTATATATATGCATGTGTGAAGGATTTTCTTGATTTTGGGCTAAATTTCTGTTCTGCATAATTATGTAAAATTGAGGAAGATAACCAGTTAATGTTTTAACATCAAAATATATAAAATCTGTAGAAAGAAAGAACTTTATATTTAGAGTTATTTTAATTGAAGCAATACAACTAAAAATATGACAATATTTACAATTCAAATGAGGCAGAAACTGAACCTTTAGTTGTGTAAAACATATTTGTTCTTTATATTTCTTGAATTTCTTATTTTCCTAAATGAACAGAAAATTGATTCACTGATGGTTTCATATTTTCTTTGCAGCATAAAGAACTCCATTTTAGATTAATCTGTGGATTATGTTAATTATCTGATTTGATATTTGGTCTCCATATTTAAACACAATCAAGAAAAATCCCCCAAAATCCATGTTACCATTGAATAATCAAGATATTTTATTTTCAGTTTTTAATTCATCCAGTATTTATCCATTGAAGTCATATTAAAATGTTTATTGGAATTTCCTCCAAGTATTAATTCAAATAATCACAATGAAAATCTACTCTTAAAAAAGTTAATTAAACTGGTGAATGAAATCGAGGCTGTTTTTAAATCTGAAATTTTGTTTTGTGTGAAATATCAGGGTTTCTGTAAAGACTTAAAAAGTCTTGAGGTATTTTATTTAATCAAAAAGAGCTTCTTTTTTTTAATTTTTGTTTACAGATACATGATTCTGTAAAAAAATTAATTTAATCTCGGATATTCCTTCATTCCTTCATATCCTTTCTGCTGTACTGGGTCTAAAATTTGATTTCAAATAGTTTAAAATTGTAAATAAATGTGAAAGTGTTTAAAGCTGCAGAAAATAAGAAATATCTGAAGAGTGTTGGTATCTGATGAAAGAGGAATGTTTATCTTCTTGTAATGTTTGATTTAAGGCGCTCTGATCCATCTAAACATAAATATACAGGTGGAAGAATTTCTGATCACTCTGTTTGGTATTAACACTGTGACTCGATGTACTCATTCTATTTACTCCTTTTCTTTTTACAGGATCAACGTGTCAAATAAACAATTATTATTCATCTTGTTTCATTATTCATCTCTTAAAGCAGATAGTCTTTGCAGGCTGTCATTCTGGGAGGAATCTATAATAAAGTGAAACTCAGGCGCAACATTTTACTCAGAAGGGCTAATAAGCCATAACATTATGACCACTGACTGAACACAGGTGAAGCCAGAGTAAAACTGACTAACAAGATTATCTGTCTGCAGGTTGGATATATTACCTGGTTACCTGCCAGCGGGTGGGATATTTTATCTGGTTACATGTCAGTGGTTGGGATATATTATCTGGTTACCTGTCAGTGGGTAGGATATTTTATCTTGTTACATGTCAGTGGTTGCGATATATTACTTGATTACCTGTCAGTGTTTGGGGTATGTTATTTTGTTAAGAGACAGTGGGTTGGGTATATTACCTGGTTACATGTCAGTGGGTGGGATATATTACCCGATTACCTATCAGTGGATGTGATACTTTCCCTGGGTATGTGTCAGCAGGTGGGATTTATTAACTGGTTTTATGCACATAAAGAAATGCAAATGCATTTCCCATTACAATTGGCACTAAGTTTAAGTAAATCATACTAGACAACAATTAATGGCAAAATAATGAAGTAGATGGTTAAGTAAAAAGTTGAGCTATTAACGATCAGAGTTGCGGTTATTTAATCGGGAAGTTCCCTGAAAGATTAATGGACAATTTACCAAAATAAATAATAACTAAAAAATTATTGTTTGATTAATTGACTACTTAAAGAAATAATAGTTGAATTAATCAAAAACACAATTGCTTGATTAATCAACTAATCAAAAAAGAAAAATCAATAGATTAATTGTAAAAATAATTGCTGGATTAATTGATTTATCAGGACATTAAAGATATTTGGGATCGACCACCGACCTTCAGATAAGTGGAAGGCCGCTTTACTAACTGGGACACAGTCTCTCTCAATATAGACTTTTTTAGATATTAAATTAACTTCCAAAGAAGTTAAATATGCAAATAAACTAGGCACCACAGCATCGACAGTATCAGTATCTACTGCCTCCCCTCACTGATCTTAATTCCTACTCCAAGCGAGCCACTCTCATCCTCCATCAGCCACCAGTCGCTTCCTCTGTCTACCAAAATATTTCCTCAACCTCCTGCAACTCCTGCCTCCCAGAAAACAAAATAATTTAGTTTTATAATCCACTTCAGGGTCAGCTGTTGTACCATCTGAGACAATGTGCCCGTCAAGCCTGGCTATCTAATCCTCTCTGCTGAAATCACCTGGTCCATGATACACAGGGTGTTATTTTCAGAAGTCATACTTTTTTCTACCAGCCGCTGAGGGGATCGACGATTACTCAGCATCACTCTGCTTTTAGCTCTGGTGTTGAGCGTTTTATCTCCAGTTCGAGATAAAACTGCATGTGCGTGCATGCTTTTCTGCATAATCTCTGGGGAATCTCTTAATTTGTCTATACACTATATGCGCCTGAAAGATATAGTAAAAAGCATGTGCTCCTCAACAGTGCTCCTCTGGACTATAAGAATAAGAAATCAAAGTGAATCTCTCAGTTGATCTTTCAGCTTATCTGCTCAATTTTTGTTTTCAGCACCCAGCGCACGGACAGCGCTGTATCTGTCCACATTGGGATTGAGGAGGGAAGGTAGAGCGGGGCGCGCGCGGTGGTTGTTCGGGGTGTCGAACACCAACGAAAGTTTTCTTGGGGGTCGCGAATCAAAATGGTTAAGAAGCACTTCTCTAAAGCACACGTGTCAAACTCCTGGCCCGCTGAACATTTGAATGCGGCCCGCGAGTCAATTTCAAATTTTCATAATAAGTGGCCCGCTGGTATACAGCTCAAACACCACCGATACTACAAATCCCAGAATGCACTGCGATAGCTGGTTCATCAATCAAAAGTGCCCGCCCTTCTCGCTGCTCTTCTGCTATCAGATATCATCGTTTATCCAGTCACTATTATAAACTTCAGGCTAATCCTTAGAAGGGGTGCTACGGAGGCCTGGAGGGGATATTGATGCGAAAAAAAAAATTAAACGATAAATAATAAAGTATTAGTAAGCAAGCGCGTATTAGTAAATAGAACGCGCGTTGAAATTAACTGGCGAGGTGCGTTCACATATCCTCCACCCGTTCAAAATGTGTTATTCCTGCTACGTTTTAAACAAGAAAACACATTAAGTTGCTCACATTCAATGTGAAATGCACTTGTAAGCTGTTCTTGCACCTTACTGTTTTCTGAGGAGCCTGTTTCTTGGCAGCAACAATCTACTTTTAATCTTTTATAATGGCAGAAGAAATAAACGGCTAAATCAGCTCAGCCATCTACCAAGGGCCATTTAATTGTCTTTTTTGTTGAAATTGTTAATTAAAAACTGAATAGAGCTGATTTTGGATGTAATTTGTAACTTGAAAAATATAGTTTTCTATATCTTGTTGATCCGTTTGAATAAAAACTTTTTTTCGAAATTATTCTGCGACACTATGCTGATGGAGTGGTAGACATAAATATCAGTTATGCTGATCTTATTTTAATTAAATCTTTAATTTGAGTATTTTCTATTCCAATGGATTGTTCAGAATTCTTTAAAATGGGTATATAAAATAAGAATAAAATTGTCTTAATACCTCAGATAAAACATGGCCAATTTGAATCTGTGGTCACAACCTCTGCACCGTGTGTGACTGAGTTTGACACCTCTGCTCCAGAGGCTGAGTAAAAAGCAAATAGCTTGAGCCATTTTGGTTTCATCAGAGGCTCATGGGGACATCTGTGTTGGCTGAGGAAAGGAAAATGAAGTTGGTCCCTACTTATCCTGTGTGAAGATATCTACTTCATACAATTGTCCTTTTGAAAGGGACAGTACTGAGGTAGGAAATCATCTTCAAGAGGAAATCTGAGCAGCATCAGTCGGGGATGATCGTGTCAACCTATTTTTTAGCCAAGTGAAAAAAAAGATATTTTTGAAAGTGACATGAGATATTCGGTCACGTAAATATGTAATGAATAGTTTTCCCGTGAAGTCAGTCACATAATGGGTGAACTTGAGGTGAATGTAAGAGTTTGTTAATTCCACTCAGTGGATTAACAAACAAGAAACAAAGCAGGTCATACACGTACAAATGATTTTAAATCAAATACTACAATAGACAGTGATTTGACCAAATCTATTGTTAGCTGTTGGCATTGATGAATCATACAGACACAGAACACAAATTATTTCTCTCAAAAAACCCATCGTCCTTCACCAGCTAGACCAGAACGGGTTGTGGGCTGTCAATCTCTTGGAAGCGTGGAAATCTTCTCTTGACACATATGCTCTTTGCTTTATAACCAAGAATTTATGATTTCATGCTCACAAAAAGTCTGCAACCACTCCTTTTTCTTCAACTCATACAGTATTTACTCACTAAAATTTTCCCATAATATCTTATTTTCACATTTTCGTCTAGTTTGTCCACTTAGCGCAATTTCAGAACTCTAGAAGGGCCGAGCGGTTTTATTACACTATTAGTTTATTAGTTTTACCTAGCTGCACCTAATAAACAAGTAGGTGGTTGTTTGTATGCCTAAGTGGTGGGATAATCCATCTCATTCGTCTCCTTCCTCTCTTATTGCTTTTATTGAATCCACTCAAAGCAGTCAGCAGCCCAACATATTCACAAGTCATAATGTATTACAGAATCAAACTCACAGCTGACTGAAGGTTGCATCAATTTACATATTTCTGTTAAGTAATTGCTCACATGCTTTAATATTCCCCCCCAAAAAACCTTACTTATCGAAAAAGACTTTCTCAATAGCCATGGTTAATGACTCGTCCTCAATCGTCCCTTTAATATGGTGTCCCCCAGAGCTCCATCCTTGGGCCCTTACTCATTAGCATGTACATGCTACCACCGAGTCAAACAGGTTCAGTCACATTTTTTATCTAGAAATAGTGGCTCAAAATGTGTTCTCCCAAACAGCTGAGCAGGACATTAAATGGTTGACACAGTTTGGGGACGGATGGAAGAAGTTGCAGAGGATTTAAAGCTGTGGAGATGGCTCCATCCCTCAGGGGCTGGAGCTAAGTCCTCTCCCGAGATTGAAGTCCCAACAGTGTGTCTGTGCGGCGCCAGCTGCCACAGCCGCAGAACCAACACAGACAATAACATTTCTCAGTGGTCGATAAAGGGACTAGAGCAAAGTGGTTTTAACATGCTTTATCTATAAGATAAGATAAGATAAGATAAGATAAACCTTTATTAGTCCCACAGCGGGGAAATTGCAGGGTTACAGCAGTAAAGAGCATGTTACAGAATAACATTATATACAATTAAATTAAATTAAATGAAATGTGCAGTTGAAATGTGGACATGTTGAATAGTATACTGTCCAATAGTGCAAAGTGCAAGTGAGGCTTGTGTGTGTGTGTGTGCACATGTGTGTGTTTGTGTGTGTGTGTGTGCGCGTGTGTGTGCGCATGTGTGTTACTAGCAGTGCTGGTTGAATAGTCTGACTGCTGCAGGAAGGAAAGATCGGTGATATCGCTCCTTCACACACTTGGGGTGAAGGAGCCTGTGGCTGAAGGAGCTCTCCAGTGCAGAGATGGTGTCCTGCATGGGGTGGGAGATTTTGTCCCGGAGAGATGACAGCTTGGCCATCATTCTCCTGTCTCCCACCTCCTGGACCGAGTCCTGAGGACATCCAGGGACTGGCCTTCCTGATTAGTTTGTCCAATTTCCTCCTGTCAGCAGCTGAGATGCTGCTGCCCCAGCAGACCACTCCATAAAAGATAGACTTCAGGAAATGGATGTGAACAAACAAAATTAAATGTAAACACCTTGGCTCTGGTGTTTGGTAGGTTAAAGCATTGTTTTAGAGCAGGAAGGGATTCTACCTCGTTTTGCTCTGAGTGCATAGAATGTGCAAGGACGTAATAAGAAAAAATAATAAGAATGATTTGTTTTAAATATAGTATGCAGACTCGCATGTCCAGAGAAAGACTAATTAGTGGATGCACAAGCTGCCATAACTGCAACAGTCTACATTTCCTCGTAAATTTTTCATTCGCATTCATGCTGAGAGAGTAGAGGGGAGCTGCAAATTAATTCATACTTCTTCCCAATGATCAGCTTTGTGCAACTATTTATTTCTATCCTTGTAGGAACATTCTGTTTCAGGAAAACATCAGCAGTTTCTCATTTACTCACAAAATAAAAACATAGGATTTGTCTATATGAAGACAAAAAGTGTGATTTCTTCTTGATTCTCTGGCAGACAGTCTTTTTTTTGTACTTGCACCATTCTCCTTTGACTGAATGAACCACTACAAGCTGAGTGATCAGTGTCGATTGGAGGCGTAAACGTCCATGATTCTCAGGCCAGCTACAGGCTATTTATACTAATTTTATTGACAAAAATAGATGTGTACAAAATCTATTAGCAAAATGAAAATCCAAAAGCAGGCAAAAATCCATAGAAAATTAACCAGTGAACGAGGTTGAGGGACAACATGTACACAAACTGGCACTGACGGGAAGGTGAACACACTAAACACAATATGAGATGAGGAATAAATGAGACACAGGTGAAGACAATGAGGACGATCACAGTGCGAGTAGCGCAGAAGGAACAGGGGGTCTAACACCCTGTTAAGGTGTCAGACATTTTTGCTAAAACAGAAAGTTTTTCTTTCTTTTACAAAAGGTCCATGTTCATCCGACAACATTATGAAAATGTTCCTCATTCACACAGATCAACATTAACAATTGAAAACACTGCAGTATGCATGCCAGGCCAGTAGATGGCAGTGTGACCCTTCGAACCAGCGTCACAGAGTGTCTCCACCCTTCAGTGTCTTGTTCTGTCTGTGTCTAGCAGTTAGGCATAAGACAGAATCTGTTATAGAAACTGTGACGCCATTAACATATAGTGTTAATGACATCACAGTTTCCACAAGAATTACATTTTGCCAGTGATGTATTCAAGAGTTGTTTTTTTTGAAGCCTGATTTCAAATTTAGGCCTTTTCAGGTTCAAAAACATCATTATTGTTTGGACGAAAGTCTAAACCACAACAAAAATTACAATTTCATTCAAAAACTATTGTTGGGTGTGCGGATGCTGAAGCGATAGAGATTTGAGACCAATACAGGACAAAGATACCCAAAGCATCTTATAAGATGAAAACATGATGTAGGTAACCTGATGGAATAGGTTACCTACCGAGGAATAGGTTATAGGCCTACCTTAGAGCGATGCCAGCCTACAAATGCTAAATACAAATTAAAGCATATTTTTGAAGAACAGCAGGTATTGTAAAGTATTCAAAAGTATTACTTAATAAGTTCCAAAAGGTGTAATATTCAAATATCAATAAGTCAGTAAGTACAACAGTTAACTTAGAGGGAGGAATTTTTCTCTTTGTTATTGTAAACAACTCATGAACACTATTTTGAAATTCAGCACACTTTATTCCTGATCCTCATTAAACTCTCCGCTCCCGTCGCATATCCTTTCTGTTAGCGCGATAACTCAAAAACTATTTTCAAATTTTATACCCACATAGACCTTAGTGTGAGGAAGAACTGGATTGGTTTTGTGAAAGATTGGTTATATATTTGTGACCCTAGGGGGAATTTCATCTCCAAAAGTTTTAATGCCATAATTTCTCAACTGTTTGTCTGATTAGGCCAAATTGGTTGCATATGAATCGATTCAAGGAGATCTTGTATACATCATATTTAACTCTAATAGTTCATACTTTACAGAGTTTTGGGATCTTTAAAAAAAAAGAAAAATATTGTAGACACAAAGTTCACATTTACTTTGAAGAGTTCAATCAGGGCGAGGGATATGTGTGTAATACAGGGTTTTTTAAAAATCTTCTTCCTAGCAGACATCAAAGCAAGCAGGAAGAGATGGTATTATAATTTTGTTTACGTCTTTGGAAAATGTGAAATTGTGTATTCACTTACGCTATAACTCTCTCCTTGAGAGTGTGTGTGTGTTTGAGTGTGTGTGTGTATGTTTGTTTGTGTATGTTTGAGTCTGTGTGTGTGTGCAAGTGGATATTTGAGAGTGTGAGCATGTCAAACTTAAAAAACCTAGCATTTATTCCCTGTAGCCCAAGTTTGTGTCATATCTAGGTGAGTGTGACACATCGGGGGCTTCACTGCAGCGATAGTACAGCTAAGGCCATCTATGCTTTAATAATTCATGAGAGTACTGGGGTTGTCTAGTTGATGGAAAAAGCAGTAAAATAATGGGACGTTGTAACTCAGTGCTGTCAGCAGCACTGCAGTCCTCTAGCAGCACCTAGTGTTCAGACATTTGAATGGACAATCGGTTTTCTTTCGTAACACCAACAATGATGGAATATGCTCTCTGTGAAAGATTAAAAAATATATTTTGGAGGAATCAGACATGTCAGGATTCATCTTGCATGTTGATAACTTGTGTTTTTTTTTAATTTATTTTATTTATTTGAATGCAGAAATGTGTTTGTACATTTGCATTTACCATGTTATAAGCTAAATAAAAGCTAAATAAGCTAGTTTCTTTATCTGCTCTTTGTTGAGCAGCTTTGAATGCCCCCTGATTGTAAGAGAACATAAAGAGAGACATATTTTGATGATTTATACGTTATGGTTTATGATCTGTATTCTCATGAAAAGTTACATTTTTTGGAACTTCAACATTTTCTGATGTCACTAAGATGTGAATCTTTTTTTTTTTTTGCTGCATCCCTGACAATGACAGGTGACACCACGGGGTGCTGGGCACCCTGGTTATGAAAGGCGGGCTTAATATAAGCTACAGGTGACAAAGATTTTTTTTGATTATTTTATAATGTAAAACTTGTCTGATGGGGGCTTTATTTGTAAATAATAAAATAAAAAATGATTAAACAAAAATCAGAAAGAAAACAAAAACAAAAACATTGTGATGTGAAATAATTTCCTTCTCTTGATATACGTGCATTAGGTCCACTTTTAACATCATCAAGCCATGAAACATCCCCTCACTGAAGCTGCTTTCATTGACAGATTCTTAAACCATTCGGCACATCTCTTTCCATTCCTGCCATCATCAACCAGTTTGAATAAATGTTACAAGAAAAAGCACTGCATCAACATTTTATGACAGCTGTTCTCTCCCTCTTCCCATGAGCTTGTTTCTATATTAACCCAAATTAAAGTCATGTCCATGAGTAAAAGACATGAGAAGTCATTGTAGTATTCATTTAATTTACAGAAAATATGGAGTCAGTAAGAGTATTTGTGGACTTCAAAGAAATAGAATAAGTCCGATTTTCAGTACGGATGAAACAGCCAATAACAACTGAACGATTCCACTAATTGGGTTATTGGTTAAATCTCAGACACTCAAACACACTCACACACACACACACACACACACACACACACACACACACACACACACACACACACACACACACACACACACACACAACCAGGCACACAGAGGGGGTAAGTCTGCTACTCAGAGAAATGTCAACTTATATATCTGCTGAAATGTGGCTCTCTGCTAAATAAAGTACAGGTCAGACACTTCCCTACGAGTAAGGGCAAATACTCTAGGACAATGTATGCAGGGCAGGAATGATCCACTTTTGTTCCATCTGCTATTCAAATGTGTTTGGACGGTCACTTTCTTTTTACAGGCAGAATTGCGCTGGATGCATTCAATGAAACAAACAGAACTCCCTTTTTGTAGACATGCAAAGGATGACGGTGAAAGAGATAACTTGCTGTGTCCTTCTGGTTTTCATTTTGTTCCAGCTTTTACACTCTGATGGAAAACTAAACACCTAGAGAGAGAGAGAGAGAGAGAGAGAGAGAGAGAGAAAGAGAGAGAGAGTAGGATTTTTGCCCGGAAATACGAAACTAATCACATCCTGGTTTGATTTAGTGAAGGTCAATGCAATGTATTTGTCAATACACAACGACGATCCTGTAATGAATCTTAGCAACATCCCCCACATCCCACAGAAGCTCTATTGTACCACATATTACTGAAAAGTTTCATGCTGGTTCTGGTGTCAGAAGACACAATTCATCACAGAGCTGTTTTGTTGAAATCCTTTTTTTGAATGTTGTGAGCGATCAGTGTATAACAACACGTAAACACCCCCAAAGACCTTTCAGTCTCTACTGACTGGAGTAATCCAGAAAACACTTACTTCTGACGTGATCTGGAGGAGTTTCTACTCAACATTTCACAAAGAATGAAAAGTTGGGGCTCTTTTGTTAAAAAACAATAACCTTGCATTTCATTTGGTGAAGAGCACATTATGGGTTGCTTGGGATTCGAAATTCAAAGTTACGGAATTCGAACCGGACTGGAGACTTGACAGTCTTGAGGTAATGCTTCACTTAGACGTTCATGAAATGAGACCTGCCAGACAGACTTCGACCAAACATCAACCTCCACCAAGGGGTTTATGGCTGTCGATGCAATATGGGCCGTTATGAGTTGCTATCTGGGACTCCCGGTTCCAAAAGGAACATAAGAAGACACATTGGACTAAATTCTAAGAGGAAGAGAAAGAAGCAATGAAGAAGTAAAGAAAGAACCAGTAAAGCAAACAAGGGATCAAAAGAGGATGATGAGGACAGAGGAAGAAAACAATTTAGGAGGTGCTGAGGCAGTTAGGAACAGCAGCTGTAAGTTCTTATTTTTTATGTTCACCTCCGGGTTTAAATCCCTTAATTTTTCCTGCAGAGTCCCCATTTCTTATGTTGATACGACTGGTTAGTAATGTAAAACAGAAAGAGTGAAGACCCTTAAATTTCTTTAATGCAGAAAAAAAAGTGGCAATATGAATGACATCTCTACTGGATGTTTTAATGCAAAACTACCTGAGCTGATGTCATGGTGGAGAATACAGCTCAGGTAGATTGTGTATGTGGAATTAAGAACTTAATTTCAAATTCAGTTAAACATTGTATTCAGCATGAGGGACCATATATGGAGAAAAACATCAAGCCTCTTCTTCATTTCCTGTATGTTTGATGCCTTTTTTTTGGGGTCTTTTTTACGTCTGATGTGTGATTAACCCTGGGAGCATGTTGAAATCATTATTGACACCTGGAAAAAAAAGATGCAAGAATAAAACCGGTCCACTGGAGTAATGAGCCTGTTCTAAAAACCTAAGGAGTGGAAAGATTGAATATGTGTGTATGTTATACAAAATTTACCAGAAAATAAAGATGCATGAAAACTCTTCTTAATCACAGCGATGAAGTATTTGTTCATCATTTCTGCCCTTCCCTGGATACGATGGAAACCAGAATAACTTTGAGGATCAAGTAATGTTGGGCATGTAGGAAAAATGGACAGGTGTAAAGATCTGAGCGTCTTTGACACCAAATTGGGATGGCCAGATGATTGGGTCAGAGCATCTTCAAAACTTCAGGTCTTGTTGGGTCTTCACTTTCTGCAGTGGTTAGCAGCTACCAAAGATCCATAGAAGAGCTGCTGTGGATCTGAAAAGGTGAGTGGTGGTGAAGAAGGGTGTCAGAACACACAATGCACCAGAGCTGTTTTGGTGACAACAAACTGACGTGATGGGTGGTTAATAAATTATCGCTGATTTGTGTATGTTTGAAAGTTGAAGCCTGTTTGCAAACATATACTTAAGTCATAACAGAATATTATCAACAATAACAGAAGAAACCTCTATTTAATATAAACTGTCACCACAAATATCACTGATGTAGTGTACTTGATATTTTTTTTAGGATGCTTTGACGTTAATGAGGGAGGATCCTACGGTCATTGAAAGCAGCATTCGTTCCAGCAACTTGTTGCTCGTGGGAAGGAACGCCCCCTCCTGCCCGCGTATATGAGCTGACGCTCGGCCACTCTCCCTACTCACCACTCGCTCCCTGTCACAGCACCGATATGGCCGCTAACCGGGTAATCGTTTATGGCGGAAAAGGCGCTCTGGGCTCGAAGTGTGTCCAGTATTTTAAATCTAAAGAATGGGTGAGTGATAAAACACACAGTTAAGCTCCTGGAGGAAACACTTTGCTGTGCTAAATGCTAAGCTAGTCTGTCTCCCTTTATCACCAGTGGGTCGTGAGCATCGACATGGTCGCTAACGAGGAGGCGAACGAGAACGTTATCGTGAAGATGAGCGAGTCATTCAACGAGCAGGCAGGGCAGGTGAGCTACGCACCGGCTATATGAGCCGGTTTTACCTTCCCCTGACATTGATAACAAACTCAGGGGATAATAACTGGTCAATAAACCAGCAGTTAATGTCAAACATGCGCTATGAATCCGGGAAAGCTTTGTATTTTTAATGTTATTTACCTTTCTGTAGTGCTAAAATTATTGTACGCATGACAATGCTGCGTTCATGGCACACAGGAAAAGTAATGATCGAGGAAATGGTTAAGAAAATTCTTACGAAGATATTGGGGAATGAGGCCCAATGACCTTAAATGTGTACGAATTTCCCTACATGGACTACATCGTTTCACCAGATATGGACAAAGGCGATGGATAATGTTCAACCTGTTCTCCCCCTTGAAAGCTGGTGGTCTGTAGCCCGTTTGATACAAATGAAGTGAAACGGCACTGCTGTAACGAGGATCCTTCTCTGCAACGCCTTTGTGCGTTTACACTGAACATCAGTCAACAGGGCCACACCGGTGTGTCATTTTAACACCAGCTTAACTTAGTGCTTTTTTCCCCCTTTTCTTGGTGATTTTCTAAAACTTACACAGAACTTTGAAACATGTTCAAGGCGACCTCTATATCTCGTCGGCTTTGTTTGAATAAGAACATTCATGTGTCGATTTTAACGTTTTTGGAGATTTTGATCAAATATCTTTGCCGAAACTGAAGCTACCAGTTCAAATGATTTATTATATCATTTTTTTCCATTTAATTATTATTACATACATATGGGAAACATATTGTATACTACACATTATGTCTGTACTTATTTAGACAACTTATATGACTTATTCAAAATTCTGCATCGTGTATGGTAAATGCTTGTATTTGTGAGGTCTGTCTAGATGTCTGAATGCTGCATAAAACATATTTCCAGCTAGCGTGGCATCCTGAAAGCTGTGTGTAGATGTAAACATTCATCTCTCATTTTGAGCAGGTAACGGCAGATGTGGCACAGGTACTCGGGGAGCACAAAGTGGATGCCATCTTGTGTGTGGCAGGAGGATGGGCAGGAGGAAGCTGTAGTTCCAAAGGTAAGAGTGCAGCCTTTTGTTTGCTGTGACATTAATCATCAGCCAAACACTTCCTGCAGATGTGCATGTTTAAATCTACTCTTGCCCCAAAGGAACAGCTGCAATAGATTTGTATTAATGTTATTTGAGGATGTAAGATCATTCTTAACCTTTTGGATTAATAATTTGCTATTACTTTCATTATTTTTTATTTTTCATGTGGGGGTCCAGAAAATTGAAACCTCTGGTTTTTGGGGGTTGCTTTTTCTTCTTATCTTATAAAGGGCGGTGTGATAGAAAAGTTTATCACTTTAGGAAAAGCATTTGTTCTGTTTCATAAGGGGAATTAAATTAAATTAGTACGAATCTTCTTCACGATACGGAAAATAAGAGGTTGTCAATTGGTTAGCTTCTTTTAATAGGTTAATGTCTTATTAACAGACGGACTGAAGAGGGTTATTAACCCTATACTGTTACTGTCTCATTTGTAAAGCAAATAAGCATTTTATCGTAAAAGGGTAGAGCTATTCTTATAAAGGTCAACACTATATATACACGGGCATCTCTGGATTAAGCATTTTAGGTTTAAATTGTAAGATCTTAGACAAATCCGTGATTTTTCATATATTTATATTATTTGTTCATATCTTTCTCAGATTTATACAAAAATACAGATCTGATGTGGAAACAGAGTGTATGGACCTCAACTATCTCCAGCCACCTCGCCGCTCTTCACCTAAAACAAGGCGGACTCTTGACTTTGGCCGGGGCCAAAGCAGCCCTATCAGGCACTGGAGGTAAAGCACACATTTGTGTCAACTGTTCTCGTCTTAATGACCTGGTTTGGCTGTCTCTTCCATCCGGATCGCAGATAGATAGTGGTAAAATGGAGTCGTTATTGTGCAGATGTCCAACTTGCCAATTCAAATAAAGCAGGTAATCTAAAAAACAGCTGCATGGCACAGACCAGAGAATTGAAACACTAATAGGAAACTCACCTGGTTCGTAAAATTGCAAGGAAAAGATGTCGGTAAAATTGATAAGAGAAACTTGAACAAAATTAAAGAGACAATGAATAATGAAATCAGTGGTTTGAATATTTCGTGAGCAATAATAATAAAGTTGTTTGATTCCCACAGTGGTCTCTTTGGCCATCAACATCCTGTTGAGGCCCATTTATGCTCTAATTTAAAAACGCATGCAGGTAACGGATGTAGTCTTTTATTTGTGTTTTGTGTATGTTTCCGTAGAGTGTATTGATATGGACAGAAGTACCACCACAAATCAAATCAGAAAAACTTAATTGAAAAAATACGTACGTACGTTTTCAGATCCTCCTGTACCTTCATCCTTTTTCTCATATGTGAACATTTGACTCGTCACTGTCACCTTTTACCGGTATTAATGCCAACATATAGAACTCATGGAAGTAACGTGACGGATATGTTTGAATTTGAATGATTTATATATCTAAATGGAGCATAAACAAGCCTTGTGGAGGCTGTGAACTCGATCCTAGTTCACCTGGACCAAGATCCGGAGAAAACAGCCAGACTTTGCTCTTATAAAAAGAGGTAGTCATTGTTCTCATCAAACTGAACCAAGGGTTTCCTTTGTTTACAGCGTGAAAGTGTTTTTTTTGGATGGTTTTCACTTTTGGACCAATGAGAGCAATGTAAAAAGGGTTGTGGTAGCTAAAAGTTAAAAGTGGCACTATAACAATGATTAAATAGTGATATGGCACAAAGAAATCAAAAGTCAATAGGACAAAAAAAGGTGAAATATTTAATATTTTCTGTGAGGTTGAGAGAGAGGATATGAGACCAGGAACGGTCTAATGTCAAACACACACCAAACTACAATGCAGACAAGAATCGGGAGACGTAGCCCATGTAGATGATGAAGGCAGGATGGAGAAAATCATGAAAAGTTCTTAAGTCGAATTGGAAGTTGCAGTTTGAAACCCAACTGACAGGATGAAGATCCAACTTTGAGGTATGAAAATATACCAGGAAACATTGCAAATGCCTTAACCCTGATCTGATCTCTCATTTTAATCTTCTTCACATGTGTGAAGTAAATGGTTTACTAACTGAGGTTAATTACATTAAATGTATTATTATTATTATTATTAATTACAGCAGTAAAGGTCAAGATAGATCAACGAAAGAAAAATATAATAAAATAGGGCTGATTATTTAAAAAAAAAACAACAACCAAGAATTATTACTTAACTGTAGCATTTAGTGACAGGTTTGCATAAATGTAATTGGATTGTAAATTCCACACTCCCTTTTTGTTAATGTGACACCCGCTGCCCTCATGTAAACCTATAGAATGGTTTTGATGTGGTGCCATTTAACCTCCGCCTCATCCCTGTGTCCAAGCCAACCGTGTGATGGGCTTGGACCCAGCTGCATGATACAATACAAAGCCCGGGGCTCAGCCGTCAGCACAAAGCCAAGAATACCACTTGTCTTTGGCTGGCTTAAGCAGAGGATGACTCGGCAGTCGTGGCTACACATTGACCCATAATCCACGTGGACAAAATGTGTTATCTGTACATGGAGTTTAGACTTCCAAATACCTATTGTTCGATTTTAAATGAGCTTTTATTTATTTAGGATCCTGACTGTATTTTTAACACAAAAGAACTGCGAAAGCTGCCAAACACAAATCTGTAGTGTCTAAATATAGTGGTAAAAAAACTATGGCTGTAGTAATCGATTATTTTAGTAATTGTATTGATTCTAACAATTCATCTTGTAATTAGATAAGACATATTGCCTGCTCTCACCAACGCCCAGAGTCACCATCTCAGGCTGTCAGTTTTTGTCAGATTTTTTTTTTTAAACTCCCCAAATTTGAGGCAGAGTGAGCCTCTGTTTGCACGCAAAGATAAGTTCTCTCCCTGTTCACCTCACTGCACCAGGTGAGATACGTCCACATAGTTCTTTCATGATATCTTAAATTTAGTTTTGACTAGTCAGAATGATGTTATAAATATCTTAACTGGAATTATAACTACAGGTGCACAGATTGGCTGGGGAGGCCAAGTTTGATGAAATCAAATCAGCAATCAGCCGAGCAGCCTCACTTGAGGCCGGTTGGACGCGTACACCATAAAAGCACACAAAGCATGAGCTACCACAGCCCCGGAGCCAGCCAAAAGCCCGGAAGTCCTTGAACAAAGCAGACATATAACATACGGTATAATGGACTGAACGAGGCGTATAAAGTTTTATTTTCAAACGGAAATGTCATACAATTAATTTAAGAAACGCACGCCGGGGAGGACGGAGGGTTCAGTAATCTCAACAGATCAGAATACATACATTACACAAGGCCAACCAGCCTTATTACTTCCACTGTAATCCCTCAAAATAAGAGCACTAAACAAACATTACTCATGATTTTAAACTTTAAGGGGTACCCCGACTGTCAAAACTTATTTGCTTTGAAAAATATTTGACGGTATCAACTGTATAAATGTAACATTTCATTTCCTCCACATCCCGTAGTTTGTACAAATTTAGAAAAAAGAATTAAACTCATAGGTCGCCATTGCTGCCTTTTCAATTTGAACCGGAGTGCGACATAAACAAGGACAACTTGGGAAACTTTACTCAATCTGAGCAATCACAAGAAGTTGATGAGGGACATGAAGAAGCCAGATTGGGACACAATTGCTGGGGTCTGTGTGGGAATTGTGTTGCTATGGCAACCACGAAGAAGCATGTTTGTTGTGAAGAGCTCCGCTTTTTGTCGGCAGCTGTTCAAGGTAAGCAATAGATCGTACTATCGTTGTATGATATCCTCCACGGTCATAATCGTGTCCGATGGTCCGTTTTCACAATCTGCATCCGTGAGCTGGTTCAGATTTTAGAAGGAGAGCGTCAAGCATCTCTTGTCTTTGCAACTCCGTACAGCGGTCGTCACTCGCTTCTCTTGGCGTTTAGTCTCCTTGTGTAGAAATATTGTAGGCACAGCATCTTGTTTTATTCTTCTCTTATTTCCACCATGACCCGTAAGCTCTTTCAGCAGATGTGGTCTACTAAATACTTCAAATGCATCAGGAGAGAAGTGACGCAAACACAGACGGGTCCTTTGGAAGTTGTGTACGTCCACAGGCGCCTTCCCACTGAAAGCTGTGAAGACTTACATCGCTTCCCCTATTGCCCTTCGACTGTACAGTACAACCAAAATCAGCTGATTGGGCATTATATGGATTTTTCTTTCACCAATGCTACGGAAACAACAACGAACTACAGCAACTCATCAACAATTTTACGTCAGTAACCCATAATTCAATGCATCGTTAAAGTAATGGCGACCTGCGTAGGTCAAATATGTCTTAAACTTTGAGGATTCATAAAATAATGACCGAATATATTTGTTCTTTACACCGTGTATCATTATGAAAAAACATTTATGGCGTAATGATGCCTTAATGTCTTTATAGTGGGGGTTCCCTATAAGGGAAAGAAAAACGTCCGGTAAACACTTTATAAAAATCGGTGATCGGCCAAGAAAATTGCAATCGGTGGACCTCTAATTATAACTAGTCAAAATCACATAATTGATATGTACAATTAGAGGTTAACAAGGCAAAAAAATGTTGGAGATATCTTTTAATAAAAAAAACTGCAATAGTTGCAATTTAATTACGACTGGTCCAAATTACGTTGTTGATATCCGTAATTTTAATTCTGGTTAGTCAAGCTGAGCGAATAAATCTCAAAAGGGCTCGCCATGCAGCACAGCGTTTCTGTTTCAAATAATTAATAGCCTAAATCAAAGTGAATAAATCTACTCTAATGTTGTGACGACTTTCTAGATTCCAGGTTCATTGGTGTGACCATTTGAAAATGTAAATTTGCCTCACAGAGATCTTTGCCCCCAAAATGCCCTGGACTCTTGAGAATAGTGGAGTGTAATTACTTTGAATTCCAAAGACACTTCAAACAGACCATGAAAAAGCTGCCAAACCACATGAACGGCTTTTAAATAATCTTAACCTTTGTTTTAGGATTTAAAACAAAGATCTAACCCCAGTGGGAGTTAGCACCAGGATCTTCACTGGCTTTCCATATGAAGTGACATTTTTTTCCATAATGCAAAATCTAATAATCCTCAAAGGTATGCAAAAGATGTGTTGCAGTGTTTGTATTCGCTGCAAACTTTGAGGAACAGAAATAAGCAGTATTGGTTTGAAAAATTCGGGGTGGAAACAATTGCGTCCGACAGGACAGACCTGAAGTTTTAAGTACGCGCAGGGGTAATCTGTCCTCTGTTGACACAACCGTAAACGAGATGCAGCAGATTTTCTACGATGATACAAACTCTGTGTGCCCGGTGATAGAAGCCTAACTAAACCTCCAGTAACTGGACCGAACAGTCCAAACAAGTGCCCTCGCTTTGTTAAAGAAATTGAATTTTGGTTCAGTTCGATCCCAACCGACACCTACGCTTTTTGTCGGAACCAAAATTTTGGAGTTTGTTCAGGAGCCATAATGTCTAAGCCCCCAAAATATGTTCTTTCCTTAAAGCCTCGAATAAAATCTTACATGTGACTTGAATGAGAATGAAATGAATATGCCTTTAATGAATGCCATGTCTGTCATATGGCATCATTTTATTGGTGCAAAAATGGCATGTTGAATACTTTTCAATAAATTGAGATAAACGTTTAAATCATTGAGATATTAATTCAGAGTCCCATTGTTACCGGTGATCAAAGTCAGAACAACCTTCATCGATTACTAAACTTAGTCTGAACTTGTCTTCATCATAGCTACATGTTGGACTGTTGCTCTTAAAGGTCTAGCAGAGATGGATAATCTAAGAGGATAAATTTGATATGCAGCTCATGTTTTTGTATTGTTTTTTTTATAACCTTTTTATTTAAAATGATCTTTTAGAACAATCATAACAACAATCACAATAAACTACATACATTAAGAACTGGCGCTCTTATTTAAAAAACAAAACAAAAAAAGACCACAAAATATATATATATATATATATATATATATATATATATA
>VRLP01003322.1:10000-66247 GCA_009660295.1 Lophius piscatorius | reverse complement strand
CACACACACACACACACACACACACACACACACACACACACACACACACACACACACACACACACACACACACACACACACACACACACACACACACACACACGAGGGCCGTGGCTGCTGACGTGTTACTACTACTCTGTTGTTCAGCTCTCTTCTTGTTTACACTTCAGCCTGATAGTCAGGCTGCGGCTGGAGTAGGAAGGTGCAGCGGCGCTCACACGTTTCTTCTGTTTTTACTCTCGCGCCAGAGTTCATTTAAGAAGAAAAACACCAGTGAAACCCAGAAGAGACTTCTGCTTCTAGTACGCCGCGACACATGTAGCGAGACACGGCCTCAAACGTGTCCAACTCTAAACCTCTTTAGGAATCAACTTTCTGCCAACAAAAAAAGCAGAAAAGGCTGAATTTTTAATTATTATTGTAATAATATACACCTGGGCTTCGATGGGATAAGAGGTGAACATCAGTACAGCCCAAAATACACCTTTAAGGTAGAAGAACTGTAGAAGGTTACATTTGTATTCAGACGTTTATGCATGAACCAACTTCTGTTATGCAAAGACTCCAAAATGTGCAACGCTGAATCTGTCACACTCACATTTGTGCAAAAAAATATCCACAATAAGACTGTGGCATATTTTAAATAATTCAGACTTCCATTTACAAAGACTCAAAAAGTCCAGAACTGCACTTTAAATGTTAGAGAACTTGTGCTCCAAAAGAAATATTTGAATATTTGACACCTCAAAAATCTCACGCTGCAAGTTTGCTGTTAAAATTCACATTTGTGTTCCTCAGGGGGCTTTTTTAACAAGAATCCTAATAATCCACATCTGGGCTGGACTGGGGCGAACAGAACCTTTACAGTGGCACAGCCTCAAAATGTTCCAACTTGCACTCTGAATGTTAGAAATAGATATTTTCTTCAAAAGGAAGTGCTTTAGGAAGCTTACATTTCATTAACTGTACATAAGCTGGAATGGGTCAAACTTGTGCTTAAAATATCCCCACAAAAACACTTTCTAACTATTATTTAAATATTTTACAGCGGTGCTTGAATGAGACTACACTTCTGCGGTGAAAGTATAAAATCCTGCCAAAGATGAACTTTGAAGATGTTAGAAAGTCATATTTGTGCAAAGGAACTACAAATGGGCTGTGTTTAGAACCAGAACTTTAATATTTAAACCTGGGGTATGCAGGTGAAATTGAACCTTGTACTAGTGTAAGAAAATCTGCATTATTTAGTATTTTCTCCTTGTAATTGAATGAATTCTACGAATGTTTGATGAGACAAGACTTCATCACCCTCCTTCTGAATCCAGATTATGAACCACAGCACTTAGAGAAGCAGCTGAGCTCAAATATCCCCAAAAGGCTCATTTAAACGTAGCAGAACCTTCAATAAAGGGCCAGAAGCTTCACTTTGAACCACAGAAAGATCTTTCTGCAGAAACAACTATATAATAATGGTGCATTTTCAAACATCACACCTGTGCAGTAATGAAAAGACTCAGCCTCAGACAAATTCAAATAAGTGAACCTAGTAGCTTCATTTAAACTAGTATTATAATGATTCTGACCTGTGCTTGACTGGGAAAACCTAATTCCTCTATCAAAGCCTCAAAAGGTGCACTTTGAATTTGTTAAATATTTAAATGTATGTTAAACTCTGCAAACAGTAAACTTTTCATATGTCAATACTTTACACGTGTTTGAATGGGACACGTTTAGAGTGGCACAGCCGCAGAAATGCCCAAAGCGACACTTTGAACTTGATAGGAAACCATATTCTGGCCAAAAAACAAGACATGGGAGCATTTTCAACTTGAATCATTTAGATTCTCTCTTGCAGTGGCACAACATCAAACAGGTGCAGAAGTACACTTTGTTTGAGTTTGTTAAAATTCTGCAAAAAATATCTGCACAAAGGCTGAGTACCATTCTTTAATATTTCCTGATTATGAAGCATTTTAATGTGGTATTTAAATACTTTACAGCTGAGCATGAGTGGGAGAACACGTCTACAGTGGCAGTCTAACAAAATGTACAAAGCTGCACTTGTTGAACACTTTAAGCCAACATTTAAATGATCTAGAGCTGGTCTTGAAGGAGACAACACTTTCACCATGCACAGCTTCAAACATGCCCAAAAACTGCACTTCTGGAGATATTGATGAATTTCTAACCAATTCAAACTGCTGCATTTGCAGCAGTTTGAATTGCTGGATTTGGACCTGGGCTTCACTGGGAAAACACTTCTAGTGTGCAAAAGCTTCAACAATGCCCGACGGTGCACTTTTGACTTTGTTGGAAATAAAATATCTACGACAGAATGTGTTTTATACCAGTATTCAAATGATTTCTCTAAGAATGGATGCTAACCGGAGCATTTTAATCTGGAGTTTCAGTAATCTAGACCTGTGCTGGAGTCAAACATGTCCAAATCTGCTCTTTGAATTTAAAGGCAGTAAATATTTCTGCTAAAATATCAGTAAGTTGGTGGCATTTTAAACTAGAATTTTGATTTAGATATCTGCAAGAAGTGACAGATCAGAGAGAATCTATGTCTTTTTTTAAATAGACTGTTTTTGAGTGTAACACCACTTCTACAGTGGCATGGCCTCAAACGTGTCCAAAATTTACCTTTTCAAATTGACAGAAATTAAAAATCACTAAAATAAATGGAGAACTATCATTACAGTTATTTAGATGTATTTAAGAAATGTTACATTAGGGAGCAGCTAATATTAGTAATCTACATCTGTGCGGTTTTGGATCGATACCTTTGTCATACATGGCCTCAAATATGTTAAATTAAAAAAAACATGCACTTTTGTAGGAAGATAATATTTCTGCAACTATTGGTGTGTTTTAAGGATTCGTGTCATAGTGGTTTAATTTAAGGTTGTATTTAACAGTTTCAGACCGCCTTACAGAACCCAGTCTGTTTTTCCAGCCATGCATTCAAACGTGTACTTCTTCTAATGACCTCTGACCTCCTCTCTCCTCACGTCTGCCTCCTGGGGCTGCTCTTTCTGGGTGTGTGCTCCACGGAGCGGCTCAGACCCGGACAGCTCACCTCCTCCGGTCCGGTGTGGGACCGCTTATTCTGGGCCGATGGCTCTGCGGGATCAAATGAAAACATTCTCGGTCATCTTTTAAACTCGTGAGCTTCACGGTTATTAACAAAAATGGCTGTGGGTTCACGCCGGAGCTGAGCCGGGATCGGGGGTCGTACCGTGACAGGCAGGTCTCTTCCTCAGCCCGGCGCACTGCTCCGTGCAGCCCGTCGGAGCGCTCTCCTCCCCGGGGACCACCACCAGCACACAGCTATGATTCCCGTTTAGATCCACAGCGTTATTCCCAGTCGGGCACACGCCCTTCTCCCTCCGCGTTTGCCCGTTGTAGAACCGGGGAACCTTTGAGCAATCCACCAATTCCCACTCGAACCTGCTGTTGGCCAGCGGCGTGTGATTGGCGAAGTCGAAGCCCCACTTGGAGGAGGCTGTCTGCTCCATCTCCCGCAGATGTCCCTTTAAATCCCGCTTCAACTCCTCGTGGTCCACGGAGCCGAACAGGCTCCGGCAGGCGGACGGCTTCGGGTGCTCCGACACCCTTTGGTCCGTCCGTTCAAGCGTCGGGCTCCCGTTTGAGAGTCGGACGTCTGACATTTTCCCCCGCAACGTTTTAAACAAAAACACACAAAAACGACGGTTATCTCCTCCACAAAAGATCCCAAACAGGCGTCAGCCGACTTATGCCATGCGTTCGTCGAGCTGGGGACGGTAGCGACCGCGATGTCGAGGTGTCATCCACGCGAAGAGCTCGGTTTACCGGAGCCGTCTGTCAAGTAGAGCCGCGGTGATACGGAGACCTTCCAGGAGCCAATATGGCGACTGAGAGCTGAGACTGAGACTGAGGCCGAGAGAGAAGCCTGACTGGGGGGGAGGAGAGATGATTGACACTCCGGGCTATTTAAATAAGAAGCAGCTTCCTGATTGGTCAAAGCGCTTAAGCCCACCCACTTCTGTTAAGGTGGACCAGGAAGTTGGTGCAGTTAACTGCCTGCAAAGACTGCTTCAGCACTACAGTCACTGTATGAACCTGGACTGTTAAGGCATCTTTTAGAAGTTGTAATATTAGTAAAACAGTACCTAAGTAACTACAGTAGAAGAAGAAAAATATTTGAAGATTGGGGTAAATTGGATCATCACAATGGAGCAAGAGCAACTTCCTTTTTGGTAGTACAAGTAGTGATGTCACGTTATGGCTTTGATGTCTTTGACATGTGACTTGATGTCTTTGACATGTAACTAGTGAATCTTTGCATTGAGAATTACCATGTTTCCAGTTACAGATAGAGCTAACTGAGCATAATAACATCATTTCTTTCATTCTTTTTTAAATAAAAAACCTTTTGCAAAAGGTGAGTCAAACCGAAGGCACAGTACCCCACACAAGGTGCAACTTTTCGTGTTTAATTAGCATAGAATCTGTCAAAATTCTTAGCCCCGATATATGGTTTTTATATATCTATCTATATATCTCATCTATCTGTTGTGGGGCCATGTTTTTAAAGTAACCTTGAATACACATACTGAACACTGGTCCCCAGAGAGGATTCTTTTGTTTTTAGTTGAAGTTTCAAAATATGATGAAGGAACACATATCTAAAAAAACAAAACAAAGAAGATGAAGATGACGAAAAAAGGGTTTTACTAGATAACTACAGTAATTTGTGTTGTGAGAAGTTGAGCACAGGAAAAGAACAACAGAGGGAGAAACCTTGAAGTCAAGGAAGGGAAACATGAATTCATGACAACAGTGAGAGGTAAACTGATGGGATCCGGCACATTTTGATTGTCTTTGACTCAAGAGAAGTTTCACAAGTCTTTTCTTATATTTAAATGGACCCTTTTATGAAAATGTGCCAAACATTTTCCAAAACCTAAATTATGTCAAAAAAATACATCTTTGGTGACAAACAGAAATATATTTTAAATATAATATATATATATATATATATATTTTTAACAGGTTTTGAGAAGAAAAGTTGTAGAGGTGCTTTAATAAAAAAATTCCGCCTTAAGAGAGAAAATACTGAAAATTCATTGTGTAAATACTCAAGGTGTGCACCTCTACAAGAGTACTCTGGAGTCAAAATGACAAGGATAAAATAAAAAATATTCATGCAGATTTTGCAAATTCTCCCAAGCTGAGAAATGCAAATAAAGGTCAACCAACACCAGAGCTCACTTTGTTCTCACCTAAAACCAGCCCCTCCAGAGAAGAACTAGAAATCAAAGTACACCTAGATATTCAGAAGTCTGCAACCACTAAAAAGCTCAATAAAAAACTGTAAAGACAACAACAAGTAGGATCTTATTTCTAGCATATCAAAAAGTTGAAACTTAAAGTAAAATCTAATTCCAATCTGAAAAAAAAAATGTAATACAAATTAATGGAATCTTGAAAAATTCTTATTTTAAAAATCTCTTTCTGGCTCGTTTTGCACCTTAAACTACTGAGCAGACATAAACAGCTCTCTCTACCATGTTAATTTCAAAGAAACACAACTTTCTTAAAACAAAAGTATTGCCTATTTGTGAAAAAGTTCTGCTAATTAAAATTAAAGTGATCAATTATTTACCTATAGGGGTCACAGCAGGAGAGGGCTGTGAGCTGCATCAGCCTGCAGCTCTGCATCAGCCTGCAGCTCTGCTGTGACTGGGACAATGCTGCCCCCTAGTGCAAGTTCACAAAATCACCAGCCAACAGCCTTCATACTACTTTTGTTTTTAATACCATAGCTTACACATATATACACGTTCTTACGGGCCACAGAGTTCAAAATACCGGTCCTTCCAGAGGTGTGCTGGCCTACCTTTCCAGTCCATCAGGTGTGAGAGATGCCCGCCTCACAGGCTGAGCCACTTAAGGATGTAGAAGTTCCTCTTTCCCACTCGGAGTAACGTGAGTCCGTTTGACAGGATGTGGACTTTTGGGATCAGTACCTGCTGCGGATTTTCTGTCCGCCTGTGGTTGATTGACACCGCTCCCTCAGAAACCATCCTATACCTGCACAGAAATAATATTTATGTTAGGTCACATAGTTGCAAAACATATCATGAACATTCAAACGAATTACCTGGACTGTTTCACTGTGTGACCCTGGACTGTTTCACTGTGTGAACCTGGACTGTTTCACTGTGTGAACCTGGACTGTTTCTCTGCGTGAACCTGGACTGTTTCTCTGCGTGAAGCTGGACTGTTTCACTGCGTGAAGCTGGACTGTTTCACTGCGTGAACCTGGACTGTTTCACTGCGTGAACCTGGACTGTTTCTCTGTGTGAACCTGGACTGTTTCACTGTGTGAACCTGGACTGTTTCACTGTGTGAACCTGGACTGTTTCACTGTATGAACCTGGACTGTTTCACTGTATGAACCTGGACTGTTTCACTGTGTGAACCTGGACTGTTTCACTGAATGAACCTGCACTGTTTCACTGTGTGAACCTGGACTGTTTCACTGTGTGAACCTGGACTGTTTCACTGCGTGAACCTGGACTGTTTCTCTGCGTGAACCTGGACTGTTTCACTGTATGAACCTGGACTGTTTCACTGTGTAAACCTGGACTGTTTCTCTGCATGAACCTCAGTAGCCTGTGTCTGAGTGCGACGCCACGTTGTCACGTTGCCATGGCGACACACTCCTATGAACAGAAGTTAAAGAACTATTTGTCATATTATTGTATTTTCGCATTGAGAGTTGCTATGGTTACAGATTTAACTCGAGTGAATCTCTTGTGTTTTTATGAGATTTTATTGCAGATTTCTTGCAAAAACTTGTTTTAAAAATTGTTCCTGAAACACCTAGAAGACTATAAATGTAAAATTTGCATATATGCTATAAAAGCTGAGACTAGATACACATCATAGAAGAATCATAGAAGAATCAGAAAACATTTACTGAAGATGTCAGTGTCACACGGAACAACCTTTATTTACATACACTTTTTAAAAGAAAGGTTTTGTAATAGAGGCTGACAGTAAATTCCTCTTAGAAGTCCTTATCAACTAAAAATGGATGCCGTCACCAATCTCTGCAGATATTCAGAGCAGCAGAAACTCTGGCCTTAAATCACACAAATAGTTCATCAGACAAATATTTGTAATTCTGCAGCTTGAGAAATAGCTCCTCCCACTCTGCGACACTATCTGATTTAATAACTCGGGGAGGCGGGACCTACCCTTTGGGACCCTCTGGGATGGCGTCGACTCTGCGGCAGGCGTCGATCACGGTGGTTCCGGGCTCCAGCATCAACTCATGGAAGGGCGCCTCCCTGAAAAGCTCCTGCAGCTCCTCGTCGCTCATTTCCTCCAACGCCTCCACGCTGCTGTGGTAGAGCGCGTCGGTGCATCTGCAGCGGTGAGATGAGACGTTATTAATCCTTAAATCACAATGAGATGGAACATTGACGCTCTGCAGCGCCGCACCAAAGAACTCCAGCTGCCTTTAATGTGACCATGAGCCAAATAAAGATAAAAATAAATAAATTAAATCAATATGACAGACTTTTTCTCCCTCAGGAACTACAGAATGTTGAAAAACCTGATCATCCCAAGGTAATAATAAGAATAATAATAACAATAATATCAGGATTTTCTATTCCCACGAGATAAAAGATTCTTGTATTGTTCACACTATGGTCTTGTTGCCGTGACGATGTCGTTTTACTGGATTCTGCCTCACACCAAAGTAATTACTGAGTTCCTTCACCTCCGAGGTCTTCTCCGAGGTTTTGGAGTTATCATCTCAAATATGATTTTCCCTAAAGATACATTTATGATCAGACTTCTTACCTTTCACAGGTGACCTTAATGTCTTCTGCATCACCTCAGCTACATGCTGGCGACAGTGCCACGTATCTAGCCTCTCTATCTCTGCTCAATTTAAGACCATCATCTTCTGACCTCTTCGCCGTCTCCAGCCCCTCCTTTCCGTGCACGAGCTTCGTCACCTCCGCCGCCAGGCGTTTATGAGCGAGGCGTTTCCCTGGATCCTCTCTCTGCTGCTCCATCAGTCGCTCCACCTCCGCCAGTGGCAGAAAGGTGAACAGCTTCAGGTACCTGTAAAGAGATCACATGACTTGCCTCAGCTTCATCTAAATACGATGGCGCTGGTCGTTTTAGCATTCTTCCTGTACGATCAGCATCTCACTCACTGCTCCACGCTGTTATCAGGCTGCCTGAGGAAGAACTGGTAGAGTTCAAACGGAGACGTCTTGTCTCTGTTGAGCCACACGGCGTTACCGGCTGTCTTCCCCAGCTTGTCTCCCACAGAGCTGGTCACCAGTGGGATGGTCAGGCCGAAAACCTCCTCGCCGCTAACTCTGCAGAGGAGGCAGGATCTACATGAGTGTCTCATCTCTGGTGTTGGGCATTCAAAACTTATGACTTTATGGAAAACGTTTCTGGTAAAGTTACGACTGTTAAAGGTCCGGTATGTCAAATTTAAGGGGTATTTAGGGCTATCTCTGAATATATGGAATATCAAATAGTTTTTTTTCTCTCTGTGCTTTCAGCTGAAAATAAAATAGTTTTTTCTAATGCTTGTTTAGAACTATAACCAGGTTCTGGGTCTATACGAAGGACCTGTAACGTATATTTGTCCAACATCATTATTGAAACTTTATTCTTGTAGTATAACCTATTGGTCATCAAACACCTTTCTTCCAATATGTTGCCTCTTTCCTAGTAAGACTTTGACTTAAGTCCCTGATCCCAAAACACGGTCCTAACTTCATGGTGGGTCGGTGTTGTTATGACAAAGACTCTGCTTCATGTCAACGTCGCTGCTTCACACAAACAAAACCTCTCTGAATGAAAAAGATCATTTTTGAATCAAAGAGACCGCTTTACACTAACGACACAACTTCATGTCATCATAGCCTCTTTGCACGAAAGACCTTACTTTATGTCTAAAACACTACTATACATCAAAGACACAATTTAATCTCAAAGACACAACTTTAAGTCAAAGACGCCGAATTTTGTCAATACCTTTTTTTCAAAGTCTTTACTTTACTACAATAAAGCCTCTGCAAACCTGATTTATGTCAAAGACGATTTACGTCAACAGCGCCAATTTACGGCAACGGCCAAACATCAGAGATACCGCTTTCTGGCTGTGTCTAAGCAGGTGTACCGACTTAATCTCCGTGTGTGTTGTATTAACGTGGGTTTTGCAGCGTTGGATTCTTGGGGACTTTGTAGATATGTACTTGTGAATGAACTCGTGACCGGACATCAGATTCCCCAGCTGGTCGGTTCCCCCCAGCTGGATCCTGCAGCCGTAGATCTGGTTCAGGTGATGGAAGTCGTAGGCCTGGAACACCTGGTAGGTGAACTCTGTCAGGCTCATGCCGTCTGCGCTCCTCAGTCGGGACTGCACGCTGTGGCGGCTCAGCATGGTCCCCATCCTGAAGTACCTCCCAGCCTCCGACAGGAAGCCCACCACGCTCCGGTCCTTGTACCAGCTCAGGTTGTTCAACACCGTCACCGTGCCCAGCTTCTTGGAGGTGTCGTGCAAGTACAGCTCGTGGTTAGCGAAAATCCTCTGGATGCTCTCCCGGATGCTGCGAGTGTTCGCCTCCACCGCGTCCGACGACAGCCGCTCTCTCTCGCTCGTCTTCCCGCTCGGGTCTCCGATCTGGGCCGTGGCTCCCCCGAGCACAGCGAGCACATGGTGGCCCGCGCTCCTGAAGTGCAGCAGGCCGATGATGGCGAGCAGATTGCCCACATGGAGGCTGTCCGCCGTGGGGTCAAAGCCGCAGTAGACGGACTGAGCTCCGGACTGGAGCAGCTGTGGGAGCTGGTCCTGCCCTGCGTTCTCCGGGAAGGAGTCCTTTAGAACGCCGCGTTTATTTAGAGAATATAGCAGTCCGGCAAGTGTGGGCGGAGAGGAATGGATTTTAGACCTGGGTGTGCGCCAAAGACTCGTCCTCGTCGGTCGGAAACAGAGTCCGTACCGCGATACATAGCGGCAAATCCTCGCCATGGAGGCAGCCATGTCGGACAATGTGACAGGAAGTGGTGGGAGGAGTTTAGGTTCCTCCCGAGAGGAGAGCGCCCTCCAGTGCACCGGTTCTAGCATCGACGCTGAATTCTGTATACAAAACGTTACGAGACTTCAGAACGTTTTGAATAATTATAGGACGTTCTTTTGCTGCGTAGCGAATCAATTACATAAATAACTCGCCGCGTGACATTCATGGAGGCGACTTTTTTCTTTTTCCAAATCTTTATTTAAACAATTTTTTTTTTAAAGAACACGGACCGTCATTCTTGAATCTACAACTGTCAAAAAATAGTTTTTCTCAAATTTTTGTTTATTTTTATTTTATATTCTCCCACTATTTTACATTATTATTTTTATTATTATTATCATTTTTCGTAATAATGAAATATTAAAATGTTTTAACTTTGTAACAATGAACGTTTTCATATTATAATAGTTTTTATTTCAATACATATTCTTGTTCATATTCTTTATTCTATTTTATAACACACCTAAATTTATGTCCTAGAAACATTTTTTAAGTGTGATATAGGCGATGTAGTACCAACGTCTTGATTCATATTTGGTCATCATGGTCTAGTTTTACAGTTAAATTAATTTTGTGCGCCTCTGATTGGAAGCAGGACACAAAATCGAAATCAGCTCTTCATGAAATCTTGTTCCAGAGATAGAAAGTACACTTAAATTGGGTTCTTAAAACGTTTTATGATCAGACCAGGCCATGTTGTAACAAAATCTTCATAGATATTTAGTCACCACAGCCTAATTTTACAGGATAAGGGATGTGAACCTCTATTTCCAAGCAAGGCACAACATTGTAATTGAGTCATTGTGGAAACCGTCTTTTGAAGCTAGAAAGTCCACTGATTACATGAGAAATAAGCCATGTGGTACCAAAAACTTGATTTACATTTGATCAGTATTATCTTATTTTACACTTTGATGAGTTTTGAGAGCATATGTTTCGAAGCAAGACATTTAATGGTAGCCTACAATCTAGTTTTAGAGCAAACTAGTACAGTTAATTATAATAAAATATTTCAAGTGAGAATGACTATGTGGTAACAAAAACTTGATTAGTCTTCACTGAGGACTGTGTAATAATCCTATTTTTGTGAGCAGAATTCTTCTTTCTACCCTAATGAGCCATTGTGGGACTTTTAGTGTCAGTGAATGTTTTATATTTAACCTTCAACAGTCAAAATGCAAAAAAGGGTTAGATTTAAAAATCATTTTATTTTAAAATCCATTCAAAGTCAACTTGTTCCATTGTTTAAATGACTAAATATACATTCAAACATTTACAGTATGGTTACCACGCCACATTACACGTTAACATCACATACAAAGTCTCTGTTGGCTCTTCGTACGACACTATAACCACAAAAACAAACAATGAAATCAAGGAAGTCAAGGAAGTCAAGGAAGAAGGAGAAAGAAAAAAATCAAATACCTAAATTCCTGTGACCGCTGCTCCCTGGTCACATTTTTATGGAAAATAAAAATTATAATGTTGTTGCCGTGGGTGTTTGTATGCTGTAAGGCAGACTGCTATAAAGTCATTCCAGCGTCATAGAGATGGATGAAGAGAATCTTTCTATATCCTGAGCTAGATCAACAAAAGAAGAGGTTTCCCTGATACAAGTAAAATAAAATAAAAATCCCTCGTCAATTCAACATAAAACATTCCTAAAGGTGAGCGGACATCACAAACTACTGCTCGACTTCTCCTCTGGGTCTTGTCTGAAACATTTTGTGTCGTCCTCTCTAAAGCAAAACCATCCTTGTTACTATTCTGCGGGGTAAAAGGAAGCTCGGATTGCACTTTTGAACCTCTTGTCTTGCTGTTTAAACTGTACGTTGGAATCTGCTGTGACATCATCTCTGATCTGTGTGGCCCTCGCTAGCTCTAGCTGACGGCATTTATAAAAGTGTTTTTGTGTGCAAAAGTCTCTTTTCTGCATCCTTTTCTGCCGTGTTATGGCATTGTTTTATGACACTAAGGCACGGGTTTGTTTTGCAGTTAACCCCGAAGCGTGGCTGGGATCTACGAGGCCCACGAAGCTAGGAGAGCTGACATTCCATGAGAAGAAACAAGAAGTGAGCAGAGGCAGCTTGAAGGTCAGTAATCTACTCGTGGCATAAGAAATGTTTGGTGAGTTTAGCAGCGAGCGAGGAGAGACAAAAACAGGATTATTATAAAAGGGGTTCATACTGCATTTTCATCCCTGCATATTATTAATATGTGGTGTGAGGGCGAGTTGTGACTGCATCTCTATGTAATTACATTCTAAAAAAAAAAAAAACTATTTGTGATAACATCAGTGGAATTCTGTGCATATATTACTTTATTTAAACGTGCAACCTGAGTATAAAAGGAGACTTTTTGATCAGTGCTGAGCTGTAGGCCTCGTTTACATGACAACGCTTTTGAAAAATGTTTGCATTCGTTCGAAAACTTTAGGCGTTATCCTAGAAAAAAACGTAGTGGTCATGCCAGGCCAGTAGATGGCAGTGTTAAAAATAAATACAAATCAGACAGTCCATCATTGTTTTCGTGGAGTTGTCTGAGTGTGGCTATTATGCTGCCTTCAAACCAAACACGACGCAATTGTTTTGCGTGGCTTGAATAAATACAGAGTCAATGCAAAGCCGCAAATTGATTTCTCAGCAAATCTGTGGTTTCTACAAAATACGAAACAGCGGTTGCGTTCGTCTTATTCCTGGTTGATAACAGAGTGACATAGTGGAAAGAAACAAGTGTATCGTTCTCAAAAGGCAGTGGCGTATATGAGTTTGCGTTACTCGCCCAAGTGATGCGAATAATCCCAGGTGATCTTCGTGCGAGGAGAAAGACACAAAAATTCACATTGCATTTCCTACAAAGTTACAGCAAAGTTGCAAATAGAAGTGTTGTAAACGCCTCATGTAAACGTACATCGGTGCAAGTCTAGACAAATGTCGGAGTCTAAGCGAGTTTTCCATCGTTTGCTTGAGACAGTGACTCGAAATCCAATCAGCTTTGAGAATCGAGAATCATTACATGTACGCACTTTACTATACGTAGACTTTACTTGGGTCGATGACAAGAGTGAGATAATGATAAGAAATTTATCATCACTGGTAGAAAGGGGCGTAAATCCAGAGGGCCGCGTTAATTACGCGCAAGTTACGCGTAACTTGCGCGTAACTTGCGGGTCCTTTGAGTCCTTTAGTAACATTCATGCTAGTACAGCGCAGCAAATGTGGTGTACTAGCATGAATGAAAGTTTGTATTTGAGCAAATCTATTCATGAAGTGAGGCTGTGTCCATAGTTTACACAGCAATGCAAAATTTAGATTTTTCAAAAATAATACACCCTGGAATCCATTGTTGTCGTGAAAACGGACCATTAATTATAAAAGTATTTCTATTCAGAAGGTCACGGAGGTCAAGTTTTAATCAGCTACCCTAAGAAGTGAGCTAGTAGAGCCCACAGTTTAAAGGAAAAGTGTGTCCCAAAAATAAAATAAAAACTCTGATTTTATCTGCTCCCCCTCCCACAATCATGATGGACAATCAGGTGAAGTTTGTGGGACAGTAAAAAGGTGCAGCGACATTCCCCTGTACAGCTGAAGGAGGCGTAGACTTTTGTTTTTTTGAAAAGGAAACATAATATGACATGCCCAGAGAAACCTAACTTATTATGTTATTTAAAATCTTTTTTTAAAGGTGAAAGCTTCACTCTAGCCTCTTCAGTTCAGGTTTCAGGTTTCTCAGGAATCAGGTTTGCCTCCAGGAGAGAAAACTGGTACGGATCTTTATGTTAAGATTGAAATATTTCCTTGATCTTGGATAGCAGTGAATATTCCTGCTTGTGTACCTCCATCAGACGGGGTTCATGCAAACTCTTTTAGCTTAAATAATGTCTCTACAAAGCACTTTGAGATCTAAGCTAAAACAACTGGTGCACACCAGATTTGATGCTACATTTCTTTTCTGTTTTTAAGTGCTGGTGTCTGTAGGGATCACAAATTCTCATTGATCTCATAGTGCATACAAATATTCAAGATTTTTCAGACCGTGTGCGCGCGACCACTTTTAGCTTAGATGCTACGTAGAGAGTTTTAGCATAAAAAAGGTTCACATGACGCCTTTTCAGATCCGTTTGGGAGCCGACGACAGATTTGAGGCTACATTTTCCTCGTCTTTTCCGTATTGAGGTATGCAAACACGGCAAGCTCTTGTTGACATTTGCCGCGAACATATAAACGTTCAAGCTTGAGCATGTTCCCCAGACGACTTTACCTCAGAGGCTAAAGTGAAGATTTGAGCCTCATTAACAGCCTAAGGCCGTTAATAACTTTAAACTGGAAATAGACTTTTGATCTCAGGGCGATCATGACTTGGATAACGCCGTACAAGCGGTCATATCTTTGTTTTCTTTTGTAATACCTTCACGTCTTCTTTAGATTAGGAGAATGCTGCAGCGCCTTTTTGCTGTGAATCTCCTCTGACGTTCCATCAGCATGGGGGGAGTATATCATTAATCCATTTTCCCTTAAGGGTGTTCCTCTTTCATGATTAGGTGACTGAACTGAGTTCATATTGCAGCATCGATGCTTCTCCGTCTAATAATAGTACTAAACAACGAGGAATGTCCCAAACGGGAACGACATCCATGGATGTTGGGATTACCTGTTACCCTTAAACATATTTACACTGCACTCTTCACGGGTGCCATTTCAAATAAAGAATTATCTGATTTAGTTACACATATATACTTAAGTATAAAAATACTATCCAATTCAATGAAAACACACGCACGTGGGATTCGAGCTAAAATAACATACAATACATAAACTACATTTACTGTCAAATTTCAAACATTCGAAAGTATTTACCAAACTGAGGGATACAAAAGTTGATCATCATTAGTACCTGGTATTCCTCTGGCGCGAGAAGTCGCCGTGATCATCTATGTACATTATACATCGGTAGGCTTCCATAAACACACGCTCCACTGTTCCTCCTGACTTCAGTGAGGTCACGATCAGTTGAGAGGATTTTGGCTGGATTAGCGTTCTCTCACGGATTTACAAAACCATCAGCCACGCATGTGTTCAACATGTCCTCTTCAACATGTCCCCCCGGTAGCACCCCCCCATATGTGGCGTGTTCATTTTATACAAAAGGCAGAATGACAATAAAAAACAGGAGCGTCCTCTTGGCCTGTTCCGTTATCATCGAAAGAGGATATCAAGAGAAAATGTGTCGTCAAACTATTATTAAGAAACAACTGATTTTATCCCACAGGATCAAATAAATGCAGGAATCACATGCCAGTCTTTGCTTTTGACAGATTTGGAGAAACTAAAAGAGTAAAACTGACATGTTCACCCAAAATCAAAACTTTCCTATGAGGTCATACGTCAGACAACAACCAACGAGTTCATGTCCATCTGTCAAACCTGTTAGCATGTAAAAACTACAAACCGGATCTCCACATAACTTGGAAATAAAAAGTCAGAGTCAAAGACCAAATCCGCCTACAGGACTTCCCTTTCATCTTACGGTCGAAAGATAATATTTTGGGTTATTTTGTATTTTCCTCATTGCTATTTTATGAGATAACCGTGTTTTTGTATCCACTTTGCACTCTCAAATAAAGATAAAAAAATCAACTAATAATTTCCCCAGACCAAAGAAAAGGTCAGAGGTCATGGGTTATCATGAAACTTGGTAGGAAGTTTGGGCGACTTCGGCAAAAATATAGCTTTTATGCTGCGTTCGCACTGAATGTGACGCAAAGCCGCGAGACGCGAGTAGTCAGGAATTTGCACCGTGTGACGTTAATTATGTGATTATTTCGCTCATTGTTCATAATAGTGACATAGTAGTGAAGAGTGTTTGTATCGTTCCATATTTGTAGGTTGCCATTCTTGCGAGAGTCACGCAAATCATTCTGGAGCGTCATTCCTGGAAGTAGAGCGGCGAGAAAATTTGCATGGCGTTTGGTGTAATGCCAGAATTAGCTAAAAATATAGAAGAGGTGGGACTGTATCGCAGTTTCAACGTTTCCACAGCGACGGTAACGTAGAAGTCATTCCAGAGATTACCCTCTGGAATGAGTTTTGTGATTTCATTTTGAACAAATAGCAAAACCAAAATACAAGTTTCACATCGACGGTAACGCCGGCGTCTTCAAACGGTTACGCTCTGTAAAATCCATTTAGAAAATTTTTGCATTTTCAGGCCCACATAAGGATTTCTGGTATATTCCTGACTTTTTATTCCTCACGCGAAATATGCTAATAATCCCGGGGGACATGAGTAGAGCGGCGCTATTAGAGCAACGGCAACATCTGTGTGCTGTTCGGTGTGAAGGCAGCATTAGGCAAAGAATTATGAAAAAAAGTAGCATGTTTCTCTTCATCTATGAGAAAAACAGATGAAGATAGATTTTTGCTTCGTTGTGGCGTCTAGTCGGGTTGGTGGAACGAGTGATGATGCTGATGATGAGGAAGATGGTTAACAGTTTGGCTTAGAGGACGTACAGTACGAATAAATGCTGAGGAGCCCGGTGGCACCTCTGAGGAAAGGTGGTACGATCTGAAGAATTGAACCCGACCCAGAAGGGCTTTACAGACATACATGTTAGATATCAAAATACAAATTTACAGGTTTGGAACTCTTCAACCGGAGAAAAAGAGTTTACATTCCTATTATACCTTCCCGTAAGAGCTCGTATATTTGTTTTCACTTTTGTTGTCTAAAATCATTTTAATAATTGTAGTTATGACGTCTCGTAAATTCATTTTTATATTTTTGTGATTTTGTTTTCTTTAATGTTAAATCTTTTTACCTTTGTTGTGAAAGTTGTCACACATCTGAACATTCATTATCATTTTGTTTTGCCTTTGGACAAAAGTGTTGAAAATTGTTCCAAAATGTTAATTTGTATTAAATTCTATCATTTTATTCTCAAAAACATGAGTTAGTTTTACCTTTAGTAAAGTTGTAACACATCCTGTAAACTTGTATTTAATTCTGTAATTCTGTAAAACATGTTTATTTCAAATAAAACAGCACCTCTGGGCCTCCGTACCTTCCTGTCTGTGACGGGCGACATCCTGGAGTGGAGAGATGGAGTCAACCAAGAACTCCATCCTCCTAAACTTCTTGTGCTGACCAGAAACAACTCTCGGTGCTGAGGGGGGGCGATGAAGTGGTGCAGCCTAGCTTATTGAGGACTCTTCTTCTTCTATTGTCCCTGAAAAAAGAAGAAGATTGTTTCTTCTTCTCCACCCACCGTCAGTACATGTCTCTGTAGATCTCCTGCAGCAGTGGGTGGAGGGAGGTGTCCTCTGTCTTTTTGATCTCCTGCACCAGCTGCGCGTGTTCGGTGACCAGCTCCCGGAGGTCGGCCAGTTTCTGCAGCAGCTTGGGGAAGAGGAACGTGTCGTCCGGGTGATTGGCCAGCAGGTGGAGCTGCAGCACCTGCACGATGCTCTCCTGCATGCGCTCGATGTGGGCCACGTTCACCAGGCCCGGTCGGTCTGATCCCAGAAGAAGAGGCAAGAAGATATGTGTGACATGTGGGCAGGGAGAGACCACCTAAAACAGACATGTAGACGTCATCCTCACCTCCACAGCAGATGATGGCGGCCACAAACAGAGCCAGGTCGCTGTCGTCCAGCTCCAGCCCGTTAAACTTCATTGCAAACTGAAACTTTGGCTCCATCATGTCGCTGAAAGGCCGCCGCAGGCTTTTGAGGAACTCCCTGGTGATGAAGCCTGAGCCGTACGCCACCAGGAGCCCGTCCTTGTTCATGCTGGAGGCCAGCATGGCGAAGAGGGCCTCGTAAACGCCGTATTTCAAGAGAGTCACCTGATCGTTGAGGTCCAGGCTCGAGAAGCCGGGGACGGACTTTGCAAACTCCGTGAGCTCGGTGACAGTTTCCACCGACGTGCACTGGCAGCAGTGGAAAATCCGGACTTCTGCCTCCCTGTCCTTCAGCACCCCGGCCGAGCCCACCATCTTTGCTACCAGGGTCTGCTCTGCCAGCTGGAGGGTCTCCATGTCGTGGATGACAAAAGGCTGTGGACAGAGAAGGACGGATTGTAATGAGCGATGAATGTAACACATGCGATCTTCTGCATGAATACATCTGACCACACAAACGTGGAACAGGCCCAATCGGTGAAACATGAAAACTGTGATGTTTACTCTTCATCCTGACTCAGAGGCGGGGTCAGAGTCCTTATTGACAATATTTCCTCAGGGACGTAATTACCCTCCTCTCCCTCAGCCTGTGGCGACATTCTTATTACCTCCACCGAGGAGGTCGTGCCTCCAACCTTCTTCACCTTCTTCTTCACTTGTTCCTTTGATTGTCAGCAGGAAGACACACAAACTCATCAAAGGAGGGGGGGTCTAAATAGATCCTGTTTCATTTTGGTCTGGATCTGGATTAGGTGAGAGGATTTTTTCCCCGTAACATTTCTGACTTTGATTTCTCCAGAAACTATTCAGTCAATAAAGCCGGAACCAAAACCAAACTGGATTTGTAGCAGCAGATATTAAACTCTGGAGGATGAGGAGTTTTTATTTGGATCCACACTCACTCACAGATACCGCCCTCCTAAATCCACCTCAGGTTTTCCATCCAGACCCATGAATGATTCCCTGAGAAATTAAAGAACATGTTGAACAGAATTGCAAAAAGAAATCCTGGCCCCGACCCTCTTCCCCACGTCAACACGATGATGTCATTAGTTCTGTTCTGTCTGGGGACTCAACCTTTAATGAATGCAGCAGTTTTTACATAATTCATCTAAAACCACCAAACAACAACAGGGATTCTTAGAAGTGACCTAAACTTCAACCAGGAACCAACTGTGACCTTAATTAAATCCAGCTTTATCAGAAATCAAACCCTGTAATCATAATTTATCAGCTGGGATAGGCTCCTCCCCCCTGAGGACCCCGTCAGGATAAGAGGTTACAGAAAATGGATGGATGGATCAGGAGGAGCCAGATGATTAAATCTGGTGGGTCTGGGTATTCATTTGGACTTAAACCAAACTGCACACGTTCATGAAGACCAGATCCATAATTATGCCTGATCCGATTCCCTTCAGGATCCAGCCGTCATTCCTGGAAACCCGCTTTGAAGGTTCTGTTTAATCCTGCTGACAAATGGAGGTGAGTGGAAACAAAACCTCCTTGGTGGAAGCAAAAACTAGGCATCCATCTTAACCAGAGGAAATCTATTCACTCAAACGGACTAGACGTATAAACGCTGGCTGAGGCCCCTCCCCCATAACCACCAGGTCACATCTTCATGTGGCGTCCTTGAATTTAAATGTGTTTCTTTCTTTCAACTGTAACTCTTACACTATGATTGTTGAGACGCGTTAACATCTTTCTTTCTCCTTCCTACATCATCAGGGCTGATTCACCGCCAACAAACTAGTGTTCCAGGATTCTGTCCTTAATACTTTAATGTCTATCTCCGTTCTTGAATGTGTTTTCTCACCGTTGTTATGTTGTTTTGGCGGCTGCTATTCATAATAATGTAAAACTGAATTTCAAATTGATATATATTTTCTTTAAATAAATAAATGTGTGTAAATTCAAGAGTCAAGTTTTTTTTTAAAAACCCATAAAATCCACTTTCTGAACAAAATAGATAAATGTCGGCATTAATCGTGTATAACAATCTATTTTCATGTTGTCACAGCTGGTTTGAACAAGTTCAATTAAATACATTTTAAGAGCCAAAGATACAAAGAGGAAATCTTCAGGTTAAAGTGTTTGGAGGTTAAAACCAGCTGACTGAAGAACAACCAATAAGATTAAGACCTTTCTTATCTTCATATCTTATCTCGTATAACGTTTTCAGACTGTTGTAAGACTCTTGTTTTACAACTGCTGATAAACACAATTAGTCCAGATTTCATGAACATAACCTCGGAGATATTTTCTGATTGGTTGAGGTGATCGTGGCGTTGGAGGAGGCGCCGCTGCGGTCGAGGTTTTTACAGCTCAGGTGACATTTTTGTTTCCTCTGAGAGGGTTGAGGACAGAAAGAGGCACCTGGAAGTAACTCCAGTTTCCTGGGAAGGAATAAAAAGTGTAATAAGCGACAGGCGTGTTGAAGAGGTAAAGCTCGGGCCTCCAGCGCCAGCGGCTCCTTTCGTGGGCTGGGTTCTCCCGCCGTCAGCGTGAGGATAACGACACGACTCATCAACCAGTGGAGGCAGGTGATCAAACTGTTATTGTTCTCAAACCACAGCCAAGAGTTACACAACTCTGGATTAATATTCCTCCCCGACAGCTTAATCAAACCTGACAAAAATGTTCTGGCTCGGTTTCAGGCGTTAACAGGAGCCAAACGAGTCGACGGCGGAGGATCCAGTTTGTCTGCAAGAGTGACTGAAACCAAAACAAACATCTTCTCCATCAGGTGTCCTTGTCTAACCCTTCAGCCAGCATGAACTCCTGATTTCAGTTTACATCACAATTATTATTAACTCCTGTTCTTTCCTGCTCAGACACGCCGTTATCCACGACAGCGCCGTGGGACTTCCTGCCAACGTCTAGGATAATTGCAGGTCTTCTTCTGGAGCCTGGTGGAGATCACCTTATGGGACTTTAGAGGTGTGAAATTCTGAGGTTACCTGATCTAGTTTCAAAACAAAGGACGAAGAATCCTTTCTTTATTCTTCTTCTTCTTTATTATTATCTACGCAGGAACTCACTTAAGAAATATCACAGTCAGCACTGAGGACAATGACATCAAAGCCAAGACTGATCTGATCTGTTGTTTATCTCTGAGGATAAAAACGTTAAAACCATTCAGGTTTTAAAAAGACATCAAAGCCATCACTGAGGAAGAAGACTTTTGGAAGCTAGAGCTGACAGTAAAGACATCAAAGCCATGTCTGACAAGGATATCTAATCCAGATTTAATGATAAACTCTTACATGTTGGCGCAGGGACAAATACATCAAAGTCACTCTGACTGCAAAATACTTTGAAGCTGGTGCCGATGAAAAAGACATCAAAGCAAGCGCTGACTGCAAAGACATCAAGGCTTCTCCTGACAATCTCAACTTTGCATAAGCCCCCCACCCCCACCCCCACCTTTTCCTTTTTTTCTTGACGAGAGGAGAACCAAAGAGGCGAGGCCGTGAGGGAAAGTTTGGCCGATGGAGGGCATCCAGATGTTTCCTGGTCCAGCTCGTGTTTGGCCTGCACCCCTGATTGAGTCAGTTATTCCTGTCACCGGCTGGCGCCACATTCTCCCCGAGGTACCGGGCTTGAAGGTCACATTGAGACATTTAGCCTGACTGCAGACATTGAACGTGCTCAGAATGTGATTAAAGTCACTCAAACTGGAGAAGGAATACATTAGATGGTGCAAAGTATGATGAGGTGACAAAACCACAGACCGCAATCCACTCCTTTCACTCACCAACCCACTACTCTTAATCAACGTACAGGGGTGCTGGTCTTGCCCGTGAGAATGGTTCGAGCCTTGGCCTTGTTCATGTTGAAGTTCTTGAGGTAGGCCTCGTAAATCTGCCTGGCCAGCGTCTTCTGGTCAGCGAGTCGGGGATCTTCATCCACCCTGTCCCCCGTCACCATCTCTGCCTTCAGCTTCAGCTTCTCGGACTGGGGCATCCGACCGAAACGGATGGCTGTAGGGAGAAAAACAGACAGAAGTCAGACGGGGGTCACGACATTAATCCATGTTTTCATGTATTAGGACTTACAGTCGTAAACATAAAAAATACATAAACATAAACTGACGTCTAGACCTCGTCTGTCTTTTGTCACATTCTCTATGCTAACAGGCTTTTATCGTCGTCGAACGTTTTCAGCTGGAACATGTGGCGCCAATTTGAAACAACTCAGCCTTTTTGTACTTTTGCGTCGTGTTTTGGTTTTGAACGTTGCAGATAAGGGGAGGAGCTCCAGCAACTCCAATCGGTGCAGCTTTGAATTACTCTACACATTTTGGCCAGAGGGAAGAATCATAATCTGTCAGTTTCAGGTTTCAGGTCTGTTATCAAAAATGTTCCTGCATGGAGACACGGGGCGTCGTGAAGGTCTCTCTCCATGCTGAGGTGTTGGTGGGCGTCAGATGTTCTTTTTCTAGTTTGTAGGATGCAGGCATCTCTCAGGCGGCTGATCCCATTGGACTAATGGGATTAGAGGTGAACTGTCGTCCCCCCCCCCCCTTCACCAATTTGAATAGGTCCTCGCTAACATGCGGACGCAGCTCCGCCCGGCTGCACCTGTGTTTTTGAGACTGTACCAACATAAGGAGCAGATCTGATCTCCCACTTTTCTCATGAGCCGATCGAGTGAAGGTCGTCGCAGCGCCGGCAGAATGAGAGTCATTAGGTCACCGCTCACAACGTGGGAGGATCATCTAAAGCCGGGAGCTCCACAGGGAACGCCCGGACAGGAGCCAGCTCTAATTACGATGAGAGGACGTAAGTGACGCTAAGCCCAGTTTAAGACAATTTCTCTAAGACGAAGCAAGTGGGGATTTGTCTGTGGGGGTGGGGGGGTTGTTTGTTTTGTTTGTTTTCTCAGTTTCCAAAGTTCCTTTGATCCCTTTGATGTTTCTTTGTGAGGGGTAGGAGCTGGGGGCTCATTGGGCTGAACAGAGACGCTGAAGTGGAAAGCGTCTCTGTTTTGTTTGAGTTGTCTGTAGATTTAGAGGCTGGCAGTAACTCCAATATTAATGGAGGAACCTGCAGGAAGTTCTTCCTGAACCTGGGGTTCTGTTGTGTGTGGCGGAGGTTTGCGTTCTCTGGGTGCTTTTTCTAGATATTATCATTAAACCCACGTCACTAATAGTTTACAGCTCATTATTACCGCATTTTTGTTTTTGAAGGTGAACGCTGCAGGAATGTGTGATTATATTATTATATTATAAGTATATATTATAACACACCACCCCTGCGTCCCCTCCACCCATGTACATGTGATGACATTCATTCATTTGTTACACAGACAGACAAATATTCACTCCTTCATCCTTCACTGGGTCTTCTTCAAAGTCTTCATTGGGTGGGTTTCATCTTCATGACATTTCACAACAAAGTAAACCCACTGTTTCTAATATATCTGATCCATTTCAGGACAGAACTTCCACCACCTTCAGATCGAGTGGGAGATGGATTAGAGGTCGGTACCAGCAGAGGAGAAAAAGCTCCAGAATTAGCAGCTCTGTGGTCCAGCAGCCTCTCAGATCTCCTTCCTCCTCCTCTTCAGTTACATTTAGACCAATGAAACCCAACACACACACATACCGTCAGAGGAAACACAGCTGACAGAAATACTACTGCCGGATCATCAGCGCCTTCTGTTCAAAGGAATCCTCTACAGTCAACGACCTCATGGGAGAAAATAAACACGACCGGAGGATCAACAAGTTCACCGCCGCCGCCGAGGAATACCTGCGACGTGGTCTTTATGTGAAACCACAGATTGTGTCGACCTGTTAGAGACCACTGCTCAGAATACAGGAGGAAAGACCAGCACCGGCAAACACACACACAGTCACACACACACACAGTCACACACACACAGACACACACACACACAGTCACACACACACACACACACACACACACACACACACACACACACACACACACACACACACACACACACACACACACACACACACACACACACACACACACACACAGTCACACACACACACACAGTCACACACACACACACAGACACACACAGTCACACGCACACACACTCTGAAACACACACACACACACACACACAGACACACGCACACACAGACACACTCTGAAACACACACACACACACTCTGAAACACACACAGACTCACACACACACACGCACACACACACACACTCGTCATCTCTGAGAGTTTCGGGGGTCTCATCTTTAATCAGGACGTTGACCTTGGCCGAGGTTCAGCCTCAGTGTGTTGTTGTTGTTTGTTTACTGGGAGATCACTTTATTGACTCTCTAACATCATAATTCTCCTCTTCCTGCAGGAGGAGAAGTTCTGAGACCAAGAAACGATTCCATGATTTACAGAGAGACAATATATTCCATCAGGATAATAATCTGGACCGATCCAGAATCAGGCCGCTACCCGCCGAGACCACGAGGTCTGACTCCTCGTCTACAGTTCTAGATGGTTGACTTCAGGGTTTTTGGGGGGCGTCCAGTCTTAGGTTGTTGAACCTCGGTGGAGGTCTCTTGATTCTGGGGTCATATGTTTGCAGAGGAGGAGGCGGAGACATCTGCAGGTGGAGACGTCTGCAGGTGGAAAGAATCGTTTGGACTCGTTTCCTGTCTCCTGCAGAAACGGGTTCAGCTGTTTGAGATGATTCTGAGTCCAGAGCTGCGGCGCACACAGGTGGACCCCGTTCTGCTCAGGACAAGACATTCAGAGGTGTGCTTTCTGAGTGGGGGGCTGGCTAACACCTGGATCTGTCTAGAGTTGCTGACCCGACTGCGGTGTTGGATGTCTGGTTCCTGCTGATAAGGTCAGTACACACCTGACCCGTCCTTCTGGGCATTGACACAATTAAATAGACAAATAGACAAATGTTACAAACAAACAAAAACCCGGAGCGCGTGAGCCGAGGGGCTCGGAGCTCAGCCCAGACCGACCCCCCGCCCATCAGGACTCACCGTTGTGGGACATGCCCACCGACAGGCACTTCTGGAAGCGGCAGTATTGGCACTTGTTGCGGTTCTTCTTTTGGATCTTGCAGCGTCGCTCACACTTGTCGTACTCCAGCTTCAGACGGATGGTCCGCCGGAAAAACCCCTGACCAGAACGGGATGGAAAGACAACCGTAAAAATGTTACACTAGATCAGAAGCAGGAAATTGTCGGAGTGAATATCGCCTCTTCAAAGATGTCGAAGAACGTAAGAATGTAAGAGAGCTGAATAAAGAACTCATGAGGAGCACACCTGTAGATATGTTTGGACCCGTAACCCGTCTACAGAACCTTTGACTCTGGCTGGGAGCAGGTCGACCAGGGTGGAAGATACACACTGGAGGTCGCACACTATGCCAGACATGCAAACAACTAACACCCCCCCCCCCCACGCTCACATGACAGAGACTCAAACAGAGTTGGCATTCAGCCAGGTGGGCTTCATGCCAGCACCGTCCTGACATCACAGGGGTCCGGTCACACCGTGACCCCATCAGAGGGGGGGGGCACACACCCACTGTGTGCTGTGGAAGGTTCTGACCCCTCCTATTTATATCTGTTTTTGTTTTTTGGCTGTGATTAAACTGTTTTGGACCTTCAAACTCATTCTGACATCAAACAGTCAAAGTAAAACACTCGTTTTGAGTCAAAGACTTTATCCACCTCATAAATCACAAGTCTTTAAAAGTCATTTTAAAGAAGCGTTTGAAACGCAAAGACATTCTGCCTCATCATTGCTTCAGAATGTTCTGACTCTGACTGCGACCCGGTGGCCTGCTGATAGCTGCGTCTTTAATGACTCCACCTGAGATGTGAAGCTCCGCAGACCTTGACCTTATGATAACCTTCTTTACAGCCCACTTTGACAACAGTTCAAAGGTCAGGTATGTTTAGCGCTGCCCCGCGGACCGACCCGAGCCTCGGTCCAGGGGAGTACACTCCACATCCTGACCCAGAAGGGCAAAGTCCAGCATGTGCTTCTTTTGGGAGATTGTTTGCTTCGCTAAAAAGTGAGAACTCTTCCCTTCAGTCTGCAACAACGTCGTCTGGTTGTCACATTCCCCAGATATCAGGTTTTAATGATGTTTGTTTATTTGAACTGGGTCAAAGAAAAACACAGAAGAGTTTCTTTCATCCGCTTCAAGTCTTTACAGCTGCTCCACGTTGGCGAGCAGCACCGCGGAGCAGTGGGTAGAGCTGCTGCTCCACGCAAGAAGGTTCCAGGTTCAAATGCAGCTCTGGGCTCAGAGCCTAAAAGTGTCTGCGTGGGTTCTCCTCAGGTTCTCCTCGGGTTCTCCACAAGTTATCCACGGGTTCTCCATGGGTTCTCCTCAGGTTCTCCTCGAGGTCTCCGCAGGTTCTCCATGGGTTCTCCTCAGGTTCTCCTCGAGTTCTCATTGGGTTCTTCTCGGGTTCTCCTCGAGTTCTCCACGGGTTCTCCACAGGTTCTCCGGCGTCCTCCCGCAGGACAAACGTGTGGTATGAGTGAATGATTGACAGGTTCTGTGTCGGCCCTCTGATGAACTCAGTCGGGATAAGGTCCAGCCCCCCCGACCCTGAGCAGGACACAGAAACTGACTGGAGTTCTCAACAGACCTTGTAGACATGGAGTTAATGTTTGACTTCCTGACAGCCGTTCTCCCGGCGCCGACCCGCCGGATCAACAGAGCGGAGGAACGTTTCTCGCTTCAGAGGGAAGAATCAAACCAGATCTGGATCGGACTTATCCTCCCGACATCCCAAACAAGAATCTCACATCCCTCCGCTCCTCTGGTACCGCTTTGGATTCATGCTGTGGAATACCGATTGTTTTATTTATTTATTCTTTTAGTCTTAGTGCTGTTTCAAATTTGACTAGTTATCAGATTTATTGAACAGGTCCTGTTTTAAAGTGTAATATAATATTATATATCTTCAGAATAGATATTTGATCTTTTCTAAAGGTTCTTATTAGCGTTTCTGTGGATCCAGTCGAGAGAAAACTGAAGTTTGTGTTTAGAAGAAGCTGGAAGTTAAACGTCACCTCAGTCCGTCTGTGGGTTTCTATGTCGGGGAAACAACAGATGATGAAACAGAACTTTATTTCACTCATTTTGTTCTTCTTGGAGATCGGACTCACTGGTTTTGACCGCGGAGTAAATACGAGAAGAACGCGATCGTTCTTCGGCTGACGCTCTCTGTCCTCAGGTTCTCTTAGAAACATCGTTGGTCGTTCTTCCACGCGGCGGGTAGAGAGTTAGCCGTGTGGGCGTCGACCCTCACAAACGCCGGGAGGTTTGACAGGGATGTCATTTCATGGAACCCAAGTATCGGTATCTGATGAAGACTCTAGATGAAGATACAGTCTCACCTGAACGCAACATCACACCCTCAGAGAAATACAACTAACCTTTCCCAAGATCAATCCACTTCTTCCTCACACGGAGGTGTATGTGGGGATTAAATTTGGAGATGATCCACGAGACAATCTTTGAGTTATCGCAATAACACGAAGGGTCGGTGGCGGATCCCCGACTTTTCTGGGACATAATCAACGAGACCGAGCGCCCCGAGAATTCTTGGCTGTAAAGTAAATCAGGGCTCAAGACAAATACAGCCAATACCTGTGCAAATATTTCCTGAAGCAATCCAGATGAGTAACGTGACACATTATTATTAACAGATAGAATTAAGCATCTTTAAGGAATTATACTAAACAGGAATTAACGCATCGGAAATAATCAGGGTCGTGTCTCCTGTGTCTGTCCTGAGGGGCCTCAAGAACATCCTGGTTGTCCTTCAACCGGGTTGGTCAACAATTAAGTGAAAAAGTACGGAGCGACCACGTATGAAGGACGAGACGTTTTACTGAAAGAAGAAGACACGCCTCCTCAGGCATGTTCTAGTGTCCTGCTGTCTTTACATGTCCTGTTTGTGTGGGGGACAGAGAGGAGGCAGCAGTAAGACAGATCCCTTAACTATGAGGCGCTTGAAGATGACCAACATTAAACGCCGCCTCAGCCCACGCCTGCGTGAATACGTCACGTGTCATTCGGGTCTCACCTTGCAGCCCTCGCAGGCGTGGACGCCGTAGTGGTAACCCGAGGCCCGATCCGCACAGACCCGACACTCCAGGTTGAGCGACGAGGAGGAGCTGGAGAAGTCCTCCTGGCCCGCCGCCACCCCATAAACGACGGAGGAGGGGCTGGATGCCGGCGTCAGAGCGTCTGCACAACACAGACGAGAGAGATCGTGATTAAACATGTCAAAACAACGCTGATGTCCGGTTAACGGTTAACAGTCTCCCTCTGGTCGTACCGGGAATCTTTCTTTGTGTTAACAAACAAACCGGCTCCTTCCTGTTCTTCATATTTACAGACATTATATTCCTTCATTCCAGTGTACGCGTTTTATTTCTTAATCTTTCTGTCCTGCTTTTGTATACATACATAAATATGTATATACACACATATACATTCATGTGTCAAAGACACATGAAGTTGTTAAGTAAGTAAAAAACATTTGTAACCACTGAGCATCTACACAAATGTTCAGAAACTAAAAACAAACAAACATGTTTTGATGAAACGCGCAGCATCAAACAGCAGTCTCTCTCTCTCTCTCTCTCTCTCTCTCTCTCTCTCTCTCAAACACATGTTCAACAATGTTTTATTAACGTTGTGTTTGTCATGAAACTCTATCACAACAGTTTCAGCTGCTGTTTGAACTTTGGACTTTTCCAGGAGCCGTATGAATTCATTCTGGTTCTGGATCTCCAGTTCTGGAAGATTCCTTGGATCAAACTTTGATGTGCGCTAGATTATTATTTATTTACATAAATAAATAATTTATTATTATTATTGCTTAAACAACGTTTAGATTTTGATCCCGGCGTTTTCCAAATAATCCCAGAATTTAGAAGCAAAAGTCGTGAAATTTCCCCCAATCCTGCAACAGTAAAGATTCTGGATCCAGTTTATGATCCGAATCACCAACAAATGTTTGATTGTTCGTTACTCGACATCATACAATCAGATTATCACCAAATGTCCCTGATACAGCAATGTGGGGCGTTTCCCTCGTGTCCCCGGCACAAATGGTACTTATTCAGACCTTATCAGCTGCTTTTTGAGTAGCTGATCGCTGCAGCAGAACCACAGAACCACAGAACCCAGCAGTGAGGAAAAATCCCCTCAGAGTTGTCGGGTTAAAAATGAATCAAAAAGCAGCTGAGAAAGGGGTCCGAAGTTTCACGTGAGCCGCCAACAACTGGAGGTCTTCAAAGCAGCTAGTAGCAGTTAGCGCTGTTATTATACTGAATACGATGGGCCTCCGCCGCCATCTCAGGGGTGGGCCAACACGAACCCCCCCCCCACTACACCTCCATCGTCCTTATACAGATGGAGGGGCGGAATAAGGAGGCATCAATATTAATATATTTTACAGGAACAGACAAAATGCTCCCAAACTTTAATTAAGTGATGCAGGAGTTTAGGCCACGCCCTCAAACTTCTATGGCGGTCATGAGAATCCCCCGCTGATGTGACCCCACAACTAAATCCTGTCCTAGATTTGGGGAGTAACTAGCGGACGGCTGTAGACTCAGCGGAACGTTCAAGTACCACTTATTGGCGCCATCAAAGGTGAGAGGACATTCTTTGGTGTGTCTGCAGCTTTAAACGCTGCCTGTAGTCGGTGTCTTCCGTTACGATTTGATCTCTTGGCCCCGACAGACAGTCCATCACAGCAACCGCGTACCCGCATCAATTAACACGTCTGTCCTGAGCGTCGGAGCCCGCTTAAGGTCGTGTGGTTCACCGACGGTTGCCAGCAGGTTTCTATTTCCACCTTGTGAAGGGAAAACGGCTGCTAGAACTGCTTGACGCACAAATAGTGGAGATAAAATAGAACAAATCACTGGAGCTGAGTCAAGCCACATGAGGCGGTTGAAGGACGCCACATGAGGCGGTTGAAGGACGCCAGGACGGGGATAAGCAACATTTGGCAGCAGACCCGGTTCAACTGTTTAAACGGAGTGTGGACAAGAATAACATATTTTAATCCCCTCCTTTGTCTCGGCATTCTCAAGACACCCTGTCATTATCTTTTCCATGACATCATCAAATCCTCTCACCTCCCCCACACCTCCTCTTCCTCCACCAAATGTTTGTTTCTACGCACTCACAGCCTCTTCCTTCAGTTTGGTCACAGCACAAATTCCCCACATGTCCATGTGGCTTTTATTTTGGAGGGAACACAGGCTTATTTCCTGACAGGTGGCGTATGGCGGCTGAGGAATGTGTGAATTCCTCTTGAGATATGGCGCGAGGAGAACGGCTGCGGGGAAAACCAGGCAGTGCAGAGAATGAGAGGTAGAAAAAAAGAAATATGGAATAAAAAAACTCCTGAACCAGAAATAAACCCATTATGATTTATTATCATGTGATTATTGTCCAGTGGGTAAAAATGACTCCAGTCATTTTCTGTCAGGTGACGTTTTTGGACCTTAACCCTGAAATAGTTCTGCAGCATTTTTCCAAAGAACTCAAGAAGATTGGAAGTAATTCAAAAATGGAAAACAAGAAGAAGAACACAGATGCCCCCCGGACAGGAAAAAGTCCATTAGTGCAGAAGAGGATAGACCCTAATCTCCATCCAACCAAAACAGAAAGTACAAATAAGCCACAGGAGAGCAATCATGAGCTACCACTCCTAAGACTTAACAGCCCACCCACAGACGGGGGTCTCCGGCTGTGCCTGGTCTGCCTTCTCGCATAGAGGCCCAGCATGGAGAGGCTCCCTGATGAACTCCTTCCCGGGTCTGAATTGGACCTTAGACTCCCTAACGTGGTAAGATGTGGAAGGTTTACTTTAGCCATATCGATAAAATTATTCTTAGCTCTTAATTTTAGCTTTGGGAGACCCTGGAAAGATCAAGATCACTGCGAGGTCCTACAAGAGTCTTAGACATGGGTTGCGGTCCTTGAAACGTTGCAGGGAGCTTTGAGAAGAACCGCTGCACCTTTGTTTCGGAATGTGATGAAGATGCCTCAAAGGCACCTCCTCCTCGAGGCTTTACCCACATATGTGAGGTGAACGTGGGTGGACCCGGAACTCTCTGGAGGGACTACGTACCTGGGATGAGAAAAGTTCTAGCTGGAGAGAAAAATGTCTTGAACCTCCTTCTTAACCTGCTGCTCCTTCTGGGACCCGACTCCAGATGAAAAGGGAAAACGGATGGATGGATGATGAGATGCAGATTTTTAAGTACAGATGAAGTTTCACTGAGTTCTGTCCAACAATTTCTGAAGAGATGTGGATGGACCAGCATCAGTTACGTAGACCTTCACCGGTACACTTTATGCCCCTTTCATCCATCCATCCATCGTCTCCCGCTTCTCCGGGTCGGGTCACGATGGCAGCAGGCTAAGAAAGGATTTTCCAGACATCCCTCTCCCCAGCAACACTCTCCAGCTCATCCTGGGGATCCTGAGGTGTTCCCAGGTCAGATGAGATATATAGTTCCTCCAGTGAGTTCTGGGTCTACTTCGGGCTCTCCTCCCGGTTGGAAGTGCCTGAAAGACCTCCAGGAGGATCCTGATCACATGACGAACCACCTCACCTCTGCGTGGACAGGATCTGGTTGAGTTGGTTTCTTGCTCCTCATTCATTAAATCTAAAAGACCCGAATCTCAAATCAATTTTAAAAGATGCAATTTAGAAACTTTCAAAAGTCAACTGTAGTTGCTAAGCTAAGCTGAAAGCGTTAGCGTACAACCGCTCTAGTGCAGATAAACAAGAACTCTTTTCAAATATATTTCAGATATGGACCCTTCTGGAGACTTTGTTTAGTTCATACAAATCATATGTAGTCATTTTATGTTTCTTGATTTCTTTCTCCTCAGCCTCCTTCAGTGGTTTTAGGAGAACGCTGCAACTCTGTTCTCCTGAAAATGGCGAACCTGCGGCCATCTTTCCCGCAGAGGGTGAGTACATACTAAAGGAATACGTATGTTTGGGTGAACTGCTCCTTTAAGGGATTAAACTGAGGGGACCCCCACTTCTCTGAAAACAACAACAATGGAGGACATCCCGCTGAGCTACCAGAGCCACACTGAAACTGGAAGCGGACCCTTGAGGTCAGCGCTAATGAGAGTTCACCTAGAACAGTGGAACCTTCAGAGCCGTTGCTGGACGACTGGTATTCAGGAACGTCAAAGGAGCTCAGGGTGTCGTTGTCCATGGATTGGGATATGTCCTGGAGCTCCTCCATGCCGCCAATGAAGTCATCGTCAGCGCACAGGGGGCTGCCCAGCACCGAGTCCTCCAGTGGTGAGGGGGGATGGTAATGGATTTCCATGTCGACCATCGCCGTTGAGGAGCGAGACGGAGGCACTCTCAATCATCAGACTGCAGGCAGAGGAGGGGGATGGGATGGGGAGGAAGAAATAGGTCAAAGAGGTCATACAGAAACAAAGACAGACATCTGGATGGAATGACAAGATTATTCTGAAGGTCATTAGGGTCTCAACTTCTGCCTTTCTTCTCTAGCAGATGTGGCATGTAACTCCTTTAAAATTTCATATCATAGCAGAGATCCACTTCGGTTTAAACTCCATCCAATGACATTCATGCCAATTAAAAAATAATCCAGTCCAGTTCTTGCTCACTCTAAGGTCTAGGAAGGTTTACAACTTAAAAAAACTGTTTAGTAATGTCCACGTTTACAGGAAGCAAGAAAATACACTTAAAACGTTACATCTCTATGTGGAGATGCACCCAAAGTTTCCTGATCAATAATCGATCCCTCCAGAACATATTCTTGTTTTTTTTGCTAAGTTTGGGTCAAAAGCAGAGACAAAAAAAAATCTCAGTCATGTGTTTTTATGGAAGATTTTGAAAAGAAGGTCCTCGCTGAAAATGAACCTCCTCGGGGATCAGACAATGAGCAAATAATATGTACGCCATCAGGCTTGTATGAGCACATAAGTGAAGGGGTTCTCCAAAGGGAGAGGAGGGCACAGGCGTCTGGACCGGGCCTCATAGCTGGAACGGGCCTCATAGCTGTCAAGATATCCCAGTCTGGATCAAAATAACAAACTGAACAAACAACATTCCAGAGTCTTGCTGACTGATGACATCATCATGTCAGAACAACACTGTTACCTGTCAGCACGCATGATTGAACAGAACATCGGCCGATTCAGACGAGTAGCGCTGACCCAACCGACGGGTGCCGCGGGCCACCGTGGTCCAGCAGGCGGTGAGGACAGACTGAAGGTCGCGCGGTATCTCATGACACGGCACAGACCCCGCCGCTCCTCCGAGCTCCTCACGCCAAATACAGAAACTTTATCCTCATTGTGCCGTGAAGGCAGAGTGATGGGGGGGACATGTGCCGGGATGGATCTGGGTCACCGGGCCGGCTCAGGCTGAGGGCTATCGGACTGGGCTGAGCCTTAGGTGGGTGAGATTCGGCTGAAATGCACAGTGGGAGGAGTTGTTGGATGCAGACTAAGAAGTGGGCTCGTCTCGGTGGCTAAGCTTCACACCGACAGAGGGATCGGACCTCATGATGCACACAGGAGCGTCACACATCCGTTTGTAAAGTAGGTCAATCTTCAGTAAAGCCTCTCCATCAGGCCTCACTAAGAACATCAAAGAAGGGGGGTCATTATTACGGGTACTAGACAACAGCTGCTGGTTGTTCTCAGCCATTACACACCTTAACAGAACTTTTTAGAGTCCTGCAGGCTGCCGAGAAGACGGACCGCCAGCGTGTCCTCAGCGACCCTGTCAGTCTATTTAAAGATCTGATGCCTGGAATGAAGGACGCAGCCACTGAAACCCTCCTGGACGCTGATCAGTTCTGCATATGTTGCTTTTAGTGGGTCAGTATTTAGTTCCAGACCAACAGAACCTTTTCAAAGCACTCAGAACTTTTATATTTGTTCTGATAAGCAGGTGGCGTCCTTCACGGTCATCGCAGTGTGAATCCGTGCGAGTGGGTGAATGCTGGCGCACTGAAAGGGTCATTGGCCCGAAGCCCCAAACAGAAGTGACAACATGGATTACATCACAGAACCTGAGCAGCTGTCATGAATATGCCCGACACAAATACGACATCATCAGCTGATCGCGATGATCTCAAATAATCACAATCATGTTTAAAAGTACAGGATGAGCTAAAAAATCCACATCAGTTCAATCAGTTTCACAGTTTGATGATTGACTGGCGCTCGATAATGATGTCATCATAATTTCTTATTTATGTACAGAGTTATCTGAAAATATTTAGCTACTTTTACTCAACCAGATGAATGCAGAAAAATGTATTTTTGAATTAATATCAAGAGAATCAGAACTCCTTTTTGGTTAGAAGCCGCGGGACGGAGCGCTAGTGAGCACAACTGCCTCACATCCAGAATGTTCCGGGTGGGAATCTTTCCTTTGGTGAAAAATTACCATGTCGACCATTAATCTTTTAACCCTTGTTTTACTCAAACAGCTTCTCCTAAAAGTATCGTATTTTGTCATTAATTGCGTGTCTTTATAATTCACTTCATTGATTAATGCTAGTTGTAATGGGATATGTACTTTTATACATTTTGTTGTCTGTAAAACGTTGCTTACGCCGACACCAAGGTCTATATGTGCATAAACAAAGCTTACAGCTACAAAGTGGCGTTGCTATGCTAGCTATTAGCATCAGTGCTAAAGCTAAAATATCCCTACCGGATATTTTATTTAGAGAAGTGGTATGCCATTTTAAGTTATTCCAACCACATAGAGAACATTCTTTTTAGGTTTGAGTTAATAATTCCCAAACTTTCCGACAACCAGGAACATATTTTTTTGTTCTTTTTTTGGAACATTTTTTCTGAGTGGGAGGTGCCGTTGTCATGGTCATTGGGGAAGAACGTAAACAGCTCAAGTCAATAGATTCCACTTCATTGTCAACACGTTGACATGATCTGTGACGTCGACACGTAGCTGCTGCTCTAGATTCGGCGTAACTGTATGTGGAATAACCCCGACAGACGGGGAGCTAATCAATCACGTAGCGTTAGCTCGTTATGGTTAATGAGTTGAAAACACAGCATGATTTTAACATCTATATGCAGATGATGAGTAACTATAAACCCACCTTTACATCTCTAGTCCTACATCCAGGTAAAACTTTTACAGTAAAAACTTCCTGGATATCAGTTTTAATCAGGAGTCACACCAAATACTTTACTTTGTTCCTGGACCAGGTTTGGAGAATCTGTTCCAATCATGTCGGGCAATTCTTTTAAAAAACAAGCCAACATATAAACCAACCAAGAGAAAGAAGTAAAAACGTAACTTTCTTGGTGGAGATGATAATCTCCATTCCAGTAAAAAAACTGTTTCAGTAGAAAACAAGCCAAACCAGTTGGTTTGGAGGAAACAAAGAATGTGGACCTTGGAAGGTCTAAAATAAAAGGGATTTCACGGATTTAAAGGAAACCTGCTTCATTCTTGTCCCACAGGTGAGGCAAGAAGTCATTCCAACGCTACATGGAATGACTTCTCGCTTCACCTGTGGGAAAGAAGGAAGCAGGTTTCCTTTAAATCCATCCATAATTTTAAAGTATCAAACCACCGGACAAGCATGAAATCCTCCTTGGCAGAAGAAGTCACTGAACAACAACAACAACAACAACAACAAGAACCCCAGTCTCAAAGTCCAACCACGAGATACCACGTTGAAATAACAACACATCAATAAAGCTCTGAGTTGTTGTGCAGTAAAAATGCTGAGTAAGCCTTTAACGACGGCTCCTGGTTGTAATTCAGTTCAGAGCTTTTGTTTTGCACATGAATGACAGCTGGAAAAAAACAAACTTCCTTCTTCTGCCCTGAAAGGAAAAGTCTCGGCACAGTTAAGCTTTTGCAAATACAGAGTTTAGTAGTTCCTTCTGGGATATTTTGGCGAGGAGTGTTTGTAATACAACATCCTAATGAAGGCTGGGGCCGTTGGAGGGACAGTAGGACATCATTTCAGTGAGCGCCCTGCATCATCTCATCATCGAGGGTCCAACTCAAAACCAGAGCCTTAACATTCCCACCGTTTAAGACTCCGCATGAAAAGAAAGCTGGCAGCTCCGCTAGGACAGAGCAAACCTCTTTAGCATTCAGCGTTCAGGCCATGACCTGCAGGCCTCGCTCCCGAGGACATCCTGTTTCGTAGGCTTCCTCCACTCGACACCGTCTCATTACGCATCAGCTTCAGCATCCATTCCGTCTGCTCAGATGAATCATCCGGGCAGGTTTTGGATCTGCCGTCACCTCGGACACGTGTCAGCACCGAATGCTGGAGCTTCTATCTGAATAACATCCATCAGATGCTCCCTTGAGCTTCTGTCCCTCTACCAGCAGCTCTGGGGTGGTGGACAAAGCTGAACTGGGGTCACCACCAACAACTAGAGCTAGAATGTAAACATTCAGAGCTGCTTAGCTGCAGGCCGAAGGTCTGTTGGATGGAGTGGGGGGGCGGGCGGACAGGAATGTCAGCTAAGTGACATTATCAGCAAAAAAGTGAGACGGGAGTGAGCGTGTGAAGCTCAGAGAGAGAGAGAGTGAGAAAGAGAGAGAGCGTGTGAAGCTCAGAGAGAGAGAGAGTGAGAAAGAGAGAGAGCGAGCAGCGGTTCCTGCAGCAAGACTGTTATTGTCTTTTGTGGTCAAGACCTCTCATAACTCGCTCAACCACGTTCTCTGAGGGCAGGATGAGCAAGGTCGTACGTGTTTGTGAGGGTCCTAAAAGGGGAAGAGAGGGGGGCCTGCATTGACAAGAGCGTTAGCACAGAGTTACACAGGTCGCCCTGGCGATGCCATGGCGATGCTGACGCTTTGAAATCAGGCAGGCGTGCATAAGCCGCTATTAGATCACTGAAATTCAAGTTCACACAGCAGACCTGTGTGTCTGCCAGCGTTAGTGGGCCGGATGCGTCAGCGCTGCATAAATAATCCACAGGGTCCGAGGCTATTCTACAGAGTTGATTAGCCTGGTCGCCCAGCCCCCCACGTTACGCTCATCCCAGATCCCACATTAGTCAGACGGGCCGTGAAGCTGCTTGTAGGCTCTGGCTGAGGCAGATAAACAGGCCGTCCTCACCCTCCCACCAGGAAAGGATGTGGAGCAGCGTGACGCTGGTTTACACAGCCGCCTGAGATCTGGAAGACCCTGAGCTACAAATCACCCCAACAGCTGAGCGCTCGGTCTTTGGGGCGATACAGATTGGTAAAGTTTTGTCACAAAGCCTCCACGACTAACCGCTCTCGCTCTCGCTTTACAACTCCACCGACAACGAGAACATCCAGGAGTGTGTTGACAAGAAGACGCAAACAGCAGGCAAGACGTTTGAGGTGTGTTTAGGCTTGTCTGGCCAAGGCGTGGAACACACAACCCCGCCGTCCTTCTAAGTCCAGACGGACACACCTTGGCAATGACAGGACAGAAACGAGGAATTGCTCACACTCTGTTTGGGGTGTTAGAAGAAATCCATCCTACCTTCGGCATGTGACTTTGTTTCCTGACAACGTGAGATCCAGCCCTCTCCGGGAGTCTGTATGATCACTCCGAGTGGGTGTGGGAGAGAGAGAGCGCCCCGGGTTAATGTTTAATCCACCATGCTGGGGTCTGAGCGCTGACAGACCTGTTAGAGGAAGAGCCCCGGTGGACAGAACCGTGGTCTTAAAGCAGAAATATGGGCTGATGGGGCCGTCCCGCCGGCTCCGCCTGTCCGTTTGTTTGAAGAGTGCGCCCCGTGAGCTCAGTCTGGACCGAGCCCACAGTGTAAACACTCCAGTCAATCTTTATCTCACACAGCTGATATGCTGGCCGGCGCACTCTTATCGTTATGGAGGTTGACCAAAGTACAGGCCCGTGAGGTGACTGGACTTTAGCTGCTGTTTGAGGCAGATGGGCCGTATGACGGTCCAATCATCCTGTTATCAGCTCACTTACCACCATATTTCAGGGTCAATGACAGTTCAACGTGCAGCGCACAGCAGACATTGTCCGATTGTTTTGGATCCATTTGATCATTTTGGGCTCCTAACTGTTACTAATGCATGTTCTAAATGTTTAATTTTAAAGTGTGTTTGTCCTTCACTACATCAGATTTCAAGGCTTTTCTAGATTTCCATTTCTGCTTTTCAACTGAGTCCATGCTAACATTTAGTGTAGTGGCTAAAATGACCAAAAAGTCTTTAATGTCTTTTATCTCTAGTCTCAGCATCGAGTTTAAGTGATAAGAATCCAGAAATGAAAAAGATCTCTGAAGGGCACATGTCTGCAAAAGACCCAAGAGAGCTGGATCTGCAAAAACATTGGATTGGGCCAATCCTGGTCGAAGACCTTTAATCATCCAAGTTTCATTGAAGTACATTCAGGAGTGTTTGTGTAATCCATTAAACAAACCAATCAGCTGATCAACCTTCCATACAAAAACCTAACCAACAAACCAAACATCCATCTAACCAGTAAACCAAACAACCAAAAAGAAGAAGAAAAGAATCAACCAGCTCATTAATGGACAAAACAAACAAACCAACAACCGACTGAGCAACAGACCAAGCGCTCGACTAACCAATGAACCAACTGACCAACCAACAGAGCAGCCAACCAAAGGCAAACCTATGAAACCCACCAAGCAATATCCATTCATCCATTCATTCATCCAACCAACCAACCAACCAATCCTGGTGAAAACATAAGCCCCCCCAGCAAAGTTTGTCTCAACAGCTTTATTACACAGACAGAACATACAACACGAACGTCAACGAAGCCCCTCGGGGATCTCGGACAGGAACTACATCCGTCCCTACCCTTCATACATCCTCTGGTACTACCTCTCTATTGCATTCATGGACCGTATCCCTCAGTGGTTCTGTTTCTAAGTGGACGGGCTCGTCTTACTGAGGACGAGCTCCTGCTGTGGCCATCGGCATATCAAACGCCCACTGATTGGTCATTGAGAAATAAAGGTTACACAAACCCCTGTGGACTCTGACCTCTGCACTGACAGCGTGTCCGCTGTCAAAATAATAATTAAATGTTCACGCGAGGTCAAAACACAAGACAGAGCCGATACATTATGACCATAAAACACCTCAGGAGGTGCAATGTGACCGTGTGTCACGTTCCCTCAAAAGGTCTACCCGTCCCCTCATGCTGGCTGTTTATAGCACAGCATTACATGGTGGAAGGTATGCCTGTGTGTGTGTGTGTTTGTGTGTGTGTGTGTGTGTGTGTGTGTGTGTGTGTGTTGTGGAACCAGTAAGCACACGGTGAAAATGATGGTGGCACCTGTACAAAACAGCTCAGTCCATCCGTTATTCAATCATCGCCAGCGGCTGAAATCAAGGTGACTTTAGTCCTCATCTAGAAACGTTTAGTTACTTGCACGACTCTCTGAGAAGAGCAGAGTTCTTCAGGCCTCTTTCTTTTTCAAAAGAAACTTGGCTGCAAGAAAACATGCCAGCGACGGCCGTCCAGCCACCCAGACTGACGTTGTTCCGTACCAACAAGAATCCCTGGAAGGAGCCGGTGAGACACGCCGACGTGGGCCGGTGTTTAATAGAAGAGGGTTTTACCAACCCTGCTCTTCTGGAAGTATATATTTGATCACTGGTCACAAGTTGCTGCTGGAAATGTAGAGTTAACTTCTGTGAGCATCAACGACCCAACCCAGTGTTTCATAGCCAAGGACTCCAACCAATAAAGACAGGAACCCACATAAAGGCAGTTCTAAAGCTTATATGTAGGATCAGCTGACTTGGCATGAGATTCTGGTGTTTTGGAAACCTCCTGACCTGAAATGACAATCTTGTGTTCTTGTATCACCACCTAAATGTAGCAGAGTAAACAGAACCTGATCTGCATATGTGCACTGAAATAACCCTTTTCCATGGAGGACTAGGAATAACTGCAGGCCTTTGGATGTCCAAGAGGAAGTGTTCAATTATGCTCTCAAATATTCAAGTTTGGCGTCTTCGCCCACTCAGACGCTTTGCTGATGGACACCTTCTCTGCAGCTTGAGCTGCGATACAGCCACAGCTTAACCAGCAACCCGGGAGTGTTGGATCATTTAGAACGAACAACCAGCCGTCTACAGCACCACATTATAGCAGAGTCTTCCTCTCATGCAGTCCCTGAGGAAGAAGAGGCCGAGCCCCGAGGGCCGCCCTAGGCTGTTCCGTGGTCGGTGTTTGAGTGACAGTTTGAATGTTGGCCTGTAAACGTCTTTGACTGGTCTGTCAGTCTAGGAAGGGGCTCTGAGTCCAGTCCAGAACCCTGCAGCTAAAAACCTCCAGTCCACGCCGTCCTTAAGCGACACCTTCATTCGCTGCCAGATGCTGACTCCTTATTTCCAAATTAGTCACACGGATCAAGTAGACTCCTCCACATTAGAACCTCCATGGGAGTGAATCACAGACTATGTTCTCTTCCAACACTGAGGGATCCTTCTTTACACGAGGAGTGGTTGAACATATGAACCGATGGGTCGGCACCAGTCGCCTTCTCTAAGAACCTGCCGTGTGAAGAAGAGTTTTTAAGAGTCTCCCGGAACCGTTGGTCCCAAAATGACACAAAAGGTGTGACCAATGTCATGTACAAGTGGTGGCTGGTACCAAAGAGAAGGGAATGTACTGGTGGAGCAGTTGCTCTGTCCTGGATGTTCTGCCAAGACATAACCCTGTCTTTCCTTGGCAAAAGACAGACAGCAGGACAAAGTTCTCATTCTGTTCCCCGTGAACTTAAAGCACCTTATGTGCACTGCTGCCAGGAAATATCATGTTTTACATGCTGTTGCTTGATTAAGGAAGACGTGTTAGGACCTTACTGTGTGACTGTAGACCTGCAGGATCCCCCTGGGAGAATTATGGGGTGGATGAGGGCGGAGATGATAATAAATCCATCTGTAGACGACTGATGATGACTGAATGATCATTTAAGGTCTGTATCAAACACAATTCTCAGTTCTTCAGTAAATGGAATATCTTATGATTTCCCATTGTTCAGTGGGCAAAAAAAGGAAAATTGAGGTTTTTTTTAAAAAAATGCTACTTTTGATTGGAAATTTTATCATTTTATAACGAAATATTATTAAAATTTTCTACATCCAATCTGGGTCTATAGTCTCCCCCAAACTGGGCGTCGCGTGAAAACCTCCGAAGGGAGGCGCCCTGGAAGCCTCCTTTGAGATGGCTGGGTCACCTAGCTACTAGCTTGAAGGAGATTTTGGTTCCAGAACCACTTCTATGTTTATAGTTGTGAGCCCAAATATGTCGAGCTGGTACTGCTCGACATATTTGGGCTCACAACTTTTCCCACACCAGCTCCAGTTCTTTCCCACCAGAGAGGTGACATTCCTTGAGCCAGTCGGCAATGCCAAGAGTCAGAAACGCAAAGGTCACCTCTGTCGCCTGCCATAGGTGCTGCTTAGCACCCGATCCAAACGCCCCTCCCTGCTGCTTGTGGGCCCAAAGGAAAGCCAAACCCATAGACCATGGTCCAACCACCAGACCAGCAACTAGTTCTGCATAAGGTGCCCGAGTCTTCCTGCTCCAGGCAAGATGTCCAAACTGTCTTGAAGACGATCAATTTAGGTTTTTGAATCGGTCGGACCCCTTGACTGACACCACTCCGGGTCGGGGGTCCTTCCCAGTGGCTAACTCTCCCCCCTTCAGCAAGAATACAAGCAAAGACGATTTTTGTCCTTGTAGAACCAGAAAACTTCACCTTCACCTCAGCACAGATTAAACACTCAATGTTTCTGGAAAAACACCTGAGCTCCAAAGAACAACAATAAAAAGGAAAATCTTCTACCTTGTAGCTAAAAATAAAAAAAAAGATCAGCGCCAGTATTTATAATCTTAAATTGCATCAGAACTTTATCCTGAGAGTTTCCTACCTTCACACCTTCATGTTTGCCCCAAACAACCTTCTGACTGATGTCTGTTCAAGGACTTCCTCCTTTAATTGACTCTTTGATTCTTCAGAACCAGAGAGAGAAACGGGCCAGAGAGCAGAAATCACCCAAACACTGAGGAGGGAAACATGGAGCCAGGAGAATTTCTCTCTCTTCCACAGCTGCGAGGATCTGGTTACATTTTGCAGCATGACACTGGAGTCCTGACTTCCAGCCCACGTTGTTGTGGGGAGGCGTGCGACACACGAGCCCAGAGACAGCAACAGTGATTACCTCGTGAATTACAGCTGGAGGACGTCATGTGACCCAGTTTGTCTCCTAGTGGGATTTCAAGCATGATAAGTCAGAAGGCTTTGAATATGTTTCAGTAAGATTTGGTGTAAAGGTGGAATCTGAGGACGTCTGAGGCGTTTCTGGATATTTAGATACTTTGCCAGAAAAAACAGTTTTTTATGGCGTCAACAAATACTCTCCAAAATGTGTAATTCCTGCATTATTCTTATTTATTCCACCTGTTAGGTGTAGAGGAGTCCGACCCTTGGTTTTAAAATGAGTTTTGGGCGTTCGGATCAGAAGCTGTCTATCATGCGTCTCCAAACGTGTCCAGCCGGCCGCTAGGGTTCAGATTTCCCTGCTGCAGAGGTCACTTCCGCTGCAAGGTCAAAGGGCGTTGAATGTAGTTCTCTGTCACGTCCGTCAAGCACCAGATTTTTTTCTGTGTAGTCGTAGGCTCCCTTTCAGATTTTCAGTGGGCACAAAGAAATTCTGACATCATTCTGCAAAGAACGAATCAAAAATCCCACCACAGGAAAAACACTGAATCATTTTCACTGGAGGGGGTGGGGCTTAATGTTTCAGTCCCTCCAGGAAGTTGTCAAAGTTGTGAAAATAAATGCTACTTCCACTAATCTCTGTTTATTCTGCAGGATCTTGGAGTTTGGTTAATATTACCGTGAAATATCAGAAAACGACATACTTTAAAGGTTCCTTACATTGACCTTAAGGAACGTTCTTCCGTGCCTGGACAAGTTAAAGGTCACTTCAGACGCAAGGAGACCAAAAAGTTAATGAGGAGACTGGAGAGGGTCCGGGTCCAGTCCCCTCACGGTTCAACATACAGATTCAGCTTAAATGCATCTTCAATCATCCTGCCAGAGCAGCTTACTGTAAGTCTGGCTGGGGGGCCTCAATCCTACTCACCCCAGAGGGACTTTAGCATAAGGACGGCTCAGAGGGGAAAGACCTGGTTCAGGTTAAGGTCAAAACTGGACCACAGAGGACGCGGGTTACAAAACAAACAGACCATAGAGGTGGCTACAAACACAGACGCCATGCTTGGACTGAAAATAACCCTGTGAGGAAAAGGAGGGAGTGTTTGAGAACCTACAGGTTCTAAGATCAGCGCTTTAAACCTTTAATGCCCTCACCGAGAAGAAGAAAAACGTCTTTGGGGCAGTTATTCATTTAATATCTTAGACACTCACAGTGGAACATAAGATGGAAAATTCCTTTGGTCAAATTTCATGGTGAGATTTTCTATTCAATGGAAAACATTAACTTGTAATTAGATAGGCTCCACCCTTTTTCTGAATCGTCTTTCTTGAAAACTCTTTGACTCTAATTAGACTTCCTTTTTTTTAATGAAGTTACATAACTGTTTATTAAGTCCTTACATGCTTTAATATGACCAAAGAAACCGACTTATCAAACAGGACTTAATCCACTTCACCATGTCTGACATGGTGACATGTGGCGTCCCCCAGGGCTCCATCCGTGGCCCCTCGCTCTGTCTCATGTACTTCTGCCACTGGTTCTGTTATAAACAGGTCGATCCGTTTACGACCTGAACGACGTTCAGTGTAAACGCACAATGAAGTCACAAATCATTCCCTGAGAAATTAAACTCTATCCGAGGAACCCAATAATAAGACGCCCCGTTCAATTTCACTAGTTTTAGGGAAATTAAGAAAACTGCTGAAAAAACAACAACTTTGAAAGTCTAATTATTAATGTGTTTAGTTGTATTGATTTATATTTAGTGGGCGTGGTTATACTGTGGTTTTGTTACTTACTGAGAATGGAAAGAGAAAAAAAATCAATTAAAGGGGCATTACGGCTAAAAAACTAAATGTCTGTTTTACCACATGTGCAGCAAAATTGTATTTGTTTATTTGGAGGCAGTTATTATTAATTATTATTAGTATTATATCAGACAGGAGTAACACCGTTTCCTCCTTTTGGTATAAAGATAATAAAAACGTATAAATACTCAAAGACTTAAATGAAACTGGAATGAAACCATTTGAGTGACATCTTGTATGACGTCTGTCACGTCTCTGATCATCTACTGTGTGGAGTAACTCCGGACTCTGAGGACCCCCTTGTGCCACCTCAGTGGTGGGAATGAGGAGGGGGCCTTATGTGAGTGCTATTGTTGGGTCTGAATGGCGCCTCAGGGAGTCAAAGGAAGCGCCTCACGCCTCCACGCCGGACGCTTAACCTCTCTTCCTGATGCCTCACTGTTAACGTCTTCAAAGAGACGTGACCCGTTACGACGTCCGAGTGATTCTGGAATATTTGCTGTTCACTCAGTTTGACTCCACTTCTACAGGTTCACACACGACGCTTCTCTCCGATCCGAATTAAACCTTAAACCAAATAACAACGTCGGTCGCCTGTTTACATGAGCGGGTCTGTTCTGACCCGGTGTTTACAGGCATCCACTCGTCTAAACCCAAACAGCTTCCTGACGTGAGGACAGACGATCCACACTCCCGTAATAAAAGGTAAACATAGATAAGGACAGGTGAGTGTGTGTCCGTTTGTGCAGGACGGTTAGTGCAGATGGAAGGGGGGTCCTCAGGCTTCTGGGTGGTCTTGATCCTTCAGCGGCTGTACAGGTCGCATGATGGAGTTAGAACTGACCCGATCGTTCTTCTGGCCCGATTGGCTCTACGTGAAAGTTGTGTTTTGTGTTTGATGGCGAGGGATGTGATGCCAGGATGTAAAGTTGAAGGTCAAAGGTTAAATCGTGAGGTCTGGTTGTTGTCATGGCAGAAAGGATCGTTCGTCCGACAGGTGAGGAGCAGCAGAAGTTACCTGAGGATACCGGCACTGATCCACACCTTCACTGCATTCAATGCACACAAAACAAAGGCAGCATTTAATCCACCGCTCTTTTTGTTTTCATCAACCAAAACAGGTCAGTGGAACAATGTCTCTGTTATGACAAAACCTCCCTCTGCAGAACCGGGCCGGGACAACTCTTCAGCCGGTGTGCTCATGCACAGAACCAGAAAGTCCTGTTTTGGGCTCAGGGTGGAGTAAAGCTCTGCCTTGAAGCTGATTACAGGTCTGAGGTTCCCGTCAGAAGCCTTGGACAGAAACCAGCCGTGGAACAAACAACTACAGAGCCGGTTCTCCTTGGGTCGGCTGAAACAAGCCCAAACATCCACTTCAGTTCAGAGAGTTTGTGTCCGGGGAAAGTTCTTTCACGTGAGATAAGGATATCTAGAATGCTCTGCATCTCAGCGCTGACCGACTGAACCGCACCTTCACCAACAAGAGAGCGGCTGTCCAGCGCCGTGCATGAAAACGGTCCGACCCGGAGACCTGCAGGCTCCCGGGGACCAGAGGGTCTCCTTCATGTATAAGACGCCGTAGCTCCACCCAAGAGACCACACTGGCTCTGCAGATGCTGATATTATCACCTGGATGATTTGCAGCTTCTGAATGGTGTAATTCAACCCGGTGTTTCCAGACACGGCGACTTTGATGCCGCGCCAAACCTCACACGAACATTAACGGCTCTTTCTCCGCGCTCGCCAGCAACGATAAGGTGTGCAGAGAAGGTTGTGAGCGAGGCCCTTTGATCCCGAGGTAAACGCCACGTCAACAACAACCCTCAGAGTGGAACCCGGCTCTGAGGGTGAGCAAACAGAGGCGCCTCACGGAGAAGCCCGGCCCAAAGGCCTGAGCCCTATCTCAGGGTACTAACCCGACAGAATGGAGCATCTGAGCGAAGATCCTCAGCCTCACTGCCAGGAAACATCTCAGCAAAGACCAGGGATGCAGATAATTAACTCTTTACTGGCCAGTGCCGATTAGATAACCAGCGTTTCTCTATTTGAAGTTTATAACCTTTAGTTTATGCACACCTGAAGGAAGGCTGCACGATTATGGCCCCAATAATAAAGCAGATTATTCTGATCCATCCTGAGACACGTCTTATTTTCACCATCAGGCTCCACTCTGCTGCTCCAGCACAGGTCAGAGGTCGTGTGCTCTGAGAACCCTCTCATGTGATGTCATTGGGGACGTCCAGTGAGCCGGATGGATGAGGTGGAGCGCCGTCCGTTTGACGGATGTTCAGCGGTAGAAGAACATCGGAACCAAGTGAACGCCAAACGATGTACTACTTCTTTCACGTCAGTCATTTGAGACGAAACTACAGAGTAGTCGTAAACGACAGCTTTCACTGCACCTGAACGCACCGTCTATCTCAACGGACACCCTGTTTAGGTTATTATTGGCTGCCCTGGTTCATTCTTCAGTACCGCCCGGAGTTTGAGAGGAGTTTCTGTTTTTCGCGGGTGGAACCAGGAGGGACTTTAAGGTTTTCTTGAGGGACTGATTGACCTGAACCTCCTGCATGAAGTCCAAAACATCTCAGATGATTTTTCAGATCCTGTCCCGCAAACACAAACGAAGACAATGCGACAAAACAGTCGACATAAATGGAGGATTGTGGAGTTTAAAACCGGCGGGGGTCATGTGACCCGACAGTCTGACACATACTGGGTCAGATGTTGTAGTGGATGAGAATAACTGAATGTCATCGTCGTGGGGGTCCTGGACCCTACTGGCCCTATTGGTTCTGCGGTCTGGACTTCATCCAGTGGTTCTGCTGACAGTGTAGAACCGGGAGCAGCTGATTGGTCCGGCGGCGGTTCAGGGAGTGTCATATGTGCTTTGGGGCAGAGCATGCTATCAGTGGCGCTCGCATTCTAAACATCCATATCTGTCGATGACGTTCCTTGAGCCGAGATAAAGCCAGAATCAAGGTCCAGATTAAGATCGGATTAATTATGCAACCCTAACCTGAGCGTAAGAAAAGTTCTACTGCGCAAAAAAGGATGATTAAACCCGGGCGTGGTTGATGAATCGGACTCTCCGAAGGATTGTGACTAAATACCACGCCTTAAATTTACTGGCTGATTCTGGTACCGTCTATTATTCTTGGACGGTGTCCACAACAGAGGCGGACAGCGTCCCGGTTAATTAACCCTTCCATGTCCTCAAAGATGGACCGGAGCCACAGACGGCCTTCTACGGTTGATGCGGGTAGACCGTGACCTCTAACGAAGGTCAATGTGAAAAAATGGACAAATAAGCCAAAGAGGAGACGCCCTCCTCCGGATCTCCTAAAGAACAGGTGAAAGTTCTGAAAAGTCCTGCGGTTTCTAAGGAACCATCTCCTGTTGCGTCCCGGCTGGTGCCCCCATAAAAGACCCGCTTCAGTGGGGGCATCAGGTAAAATTGTAAATAGGGCCGCGCCGCTTGTGTGAAAGGAAACGCTGAATGGTTGTTTTACTCCGAGGATTGGGACCGGTTCTGAATGATCCAGTTTGACATGGTGAGAGTGATTTTGAAGAGTGAGCTGGTAATTCATCGAGGAGAGAATCAATCATTGGTCCAGGAGTCGAGCGTCTTAAATAGATGAATTATTATGTGGCCGAGTTCTTGTGACTCATTTCTGACAGCAGTGAATGTTCACACAGGAGGACGGACCGGGTCACGGAGGGTTCTTCAAACTGTGACCCGACAGCAGCTACATATTAACCAGCGCTGGTGGAAACACACAAGGTTCCACCAGGGGTGACTCTAGGATGCAGCTAAACCCAGGATGGAACCAACAACCTTCTGCTTAATTATAGAGTTGTGAGATAAAACCAATATTATCTACTTTTTATTTCATGAAAACCAGTGCTGGAACACTGGAACGGGGCCTCGCAGCAAGAAGGTGACGCGTTCAAATCCACCTCTGAGTCTTTTCCGTGAGGAGCTTCTCCTCTTGTTTGCATGGGTTCCAGCCCCGTACCCCAGCTTCCTCCCCCGTCTCGTACGTGTGAACGTCTGACTGTCTCTCACCCAATGAAAGCTGGGATTGGCTCCAGCCCCCCTGTGATCCTGTACAGGATAAGTGATCCCAGCATGGGAGGGAAAAACTTTAACACTCACTCACTTTAGCCCGGAAGTCCTGCCTCCAGAACTCCTGTTCAGCCCGAAAAAATCATGCGTTCAGGCATCAGAGATAAAAAAGAACTTTTTCTTTAACGAGAGTTTTTTAAATGATCTGGTTAAAAAGATTCTCTAAAGATGGTGGACCGATAGAAACATGGTGGTTTACCAAAAACACAGGAGTGAGTGAAAAATAAAACATGGAGGAAAAAGAAATCTACTCGCCCCACAGAGAGAAGAGACTGGATGGATGGATGGATGGAAGGGTGGATGATGGAAGGGTGGATGGAAGGGTGGATGATGGAAGGGTGGATGGAAGGGTGGATGATGGAAGGGTGGATGGATGATGGGTGGATGAATGGGTGGATGGGTAGATGGATGATGGGTGGATGGATGGATGGATGGATGGGTGGATGGATGGATGGATGGGTGGATGGATGATGGGTGGATGGATGGGTGGATGGATGATGGGTGGATGGGTAGATGGATGATGGGTGGATGGGTAGATGGATGATGGGTGGATGGATGGATGGGTGGATGAATGGATGGATGATGGGTGGATGGATGGATGATGGATGGGTGGATGGATGGGTGGATGAATGATGGATGGGTGGATGGATGATGGGTGGATGATAGATGGATGATGGATGGATGGATGGATGGGTGGATGGATGATGGGTGGATGGATAGATGGATGAATGGATGGATGATGGATGGATGGGTGGATGGATGATGGGTGGATGGATAGATGGATGATGGGTGGATGATGGGTGGATGGATAGATGGATGATTGGTGGATGGGATGGATGGGTGGATGGATGATGGGTGGATGAATGGGTGGATGATGGATGGATGGATGGATAGGTGGATGATGGGTGGATGGATGGATGGATGGGTGGATGGATGATGGGTGGATGAATGGGTGGATGATGGATGGATGATGGGTGGATGGATGATGGGTGGATGGATAGGTGGATGATGGGTGGATGGATGGATGGGTGGATGGATGATGGGTGGATGAATGGGTGGATGATGGATGGATGATGGGTGGATGGATGATGGGTGGATAGATGGGTGGATGAATGGGTGGATGGATGGGTGGGTGGATGGATGGGTGGATGGGTGGATGGATGGATGGATGGATGGGTGGATGAATGGGTGGATGGATGGGTGGGTGGATGGATGGGTGGATGGGTGGATGGATGGGTGGATGGATGGGTGGATGGATGGGTGGATGGGTGGATGGATGGGTGGGTGGATGGGTGGGTGGATGGGTGGATGGATGGGTGGATGGGTGGATGGATGGGTGGGTGGATGGGTGGGTGGATGGATGGGTGGATGGGTGGGTGGATGGGTGGGTGGATGGATGGATGGGTGGATGGGTGGATGGATGGGTGGATGGTACAATAGAGCGATAGAACTAAAGATAAAAGTCATTTTGTCATTTTTTCTCTAATGAAGAAACAAACTTGAAGCGAAGTCTCTCAGACTTTCTGACCCACAGAACCGGTTCTTCCTCCTGAAGAAAACGAGGGACCTCCTTCCTTGGAGTTCTTCCTCCTCGCCTCCACAAGAGTTTCCTGTCACGTAGAAACCTGTGACGGCGGTCGATCCGGTACGGAACACTTCCGTCAGACGCGCTGCTGAGTCGGAACAAAGCCCGCATTCCTCCTTCTGTCAGCGTGAGATCCTCCACCATGGTGGTGCCGCCATGGCTTGACTCAGCACCGCCTCATGCCAAAACAAGAGGGGCCCGGAGAGCACAGACCACCGCCAGGGACGCTCAGTTTCCCCGTGAGGTCATCGCACCTGAACGCCTCATAATAAGTCATAATATGAAACCTGTAGAAACCGGAGTCACACTGCTTTCAGTATTAGTCTACATGATGAAATGAATGAATGACAGCTGGTGGGTTCTGAGACTCCACAGGTCCAAAGAGAGACAAATCATCTCCACATGGAGAAGACCAGGAACTATAGTGAACCTTCACAGAAGTGGACCACCTTCCAGAATTCCTCCAAGAGTACGATGAAGGTTCATTCAGGACGTCACAGAAGATCCAGAGAGAACATCCGAGGACATGCTGGCCTGGAGAAAACCACTGCTGACCCAGAAGAACATCAGACCTACGGTCCAACATGGAGGTGGACGTGGAACGTTGAGGAGATGATCTGCTGCTTCAGAACCATCTAGACTCGCCATCATGAAGGAAAACATGGATTCTACTGAAGGAGAATGTCAGGTCATCAGTCCACCTCTGAATAGATCTAGTCAGAGTCTGGACCTGAACCTCACGGCTGAGCTAGAACCGGAACAGATCAGCTCCTTCTCACAAACCCTCCAGTGTTTCTGCACAGAAGCAGTTCTGCAGAAGAGAGTGGGCCAGAATCCCACCAGTGACGTCAGAGACCGACCTCCTGCTGTCAGAAGGGTTCGGCTGCAGATGAAGGAACATCTAGTTCTGAAGTTCACTCTGGTCATTTATGTTTCAGATCATTTTGGTGCCTCACTTTCTTAAGTTCTCATTCTTAAGTTGTACTAGACGTTTCCTCAGGTGGTCTTTGATTCATGGAGCCACGTGCCTCAGCTCTGACCTTCTGACAGGACCATCACTGACAGCGGTGCACCAGACCTGCAGACCACAGATCTTCATAATAAACAACCTGCAGCTTCCTCCTAACCACTAACGAACCCATCACCAATCAGTCCGTGCGCTCACGCGCTCAGGCGCGAGCCTGCAATGAAGGGAGATGTTGCTTGTTGATGACTTTCTCTGCGCAGGCGCGCGGACTGGACTCAGATCAGCCTGCCTGCATAGAACTATGTTCTGACTATAAATCCGAGAGGAATTTCTGAAGCGAGTCCTGCAGGTTCGTAGCGCCACGCGTGCGCACTGAGCCACATTCCCCCACAGATCTGCGCTCTGCTGCTGCAGGAGGGAGAAGTTCTGGATAAACACCCACCTTAGAATGGACAGCAGGATCCATAGACGCCGGACCCTCCCAGAATCACGCGGGGCAGAGAAGCGGTGGCTGGAGGACCGAGAAATGATCCCGACCGGAGGCGCGTCCTTGTTTGTTTCCCCACTGGCGCTGTCAAAAATCCCCCACCATGTCCATACAAAGCGCAGCGCTGAGCTCACACCCACCGGACGTGACGTCATGACTGACAGCCGACCACCCCCTGACACACCTATAGTTTGTGCGAATAGGAGGAGCGCATTCCGGAGGGAAACGCCCCCCGCAACCCATGTAGTGATCTGACAGACATCTGCGCGTTTTTTTGTTTTTGTTTTTTTCTCCCTGCAGCACAAAAACTCCAACGAAGCAAAGAAAACACCGGTGATCGATAACAGATGGCACCGCGGGAACCGAACCCGATCATGCAGGATTCGATGCACACAGGCGGGTAAAGCGTCTTTACACAAGTCCTCACGTGACCTTCGCCAGATCACGCAGGAATCAGAGAAACTCCAACGGAAAGAAGTTCCGATGATTCAGACAGAAGCCCAGAGGGATGCGATCCAGAACAGTTTTCAGACCAGGTCAAAGAGCAAGTTTTTTTTTTACTGAGATGAATCAGAAATTTGATAAATAAAATAAAAAATCAAACAATCCAAAAATATTTATTTAAATAATCGATTTAGACACTACAGAAAAAACCACAACATCCGGTGACGTCATCAGTTCTTCAGATCTTACCCACATACAAACTCTAAAAAATAAACACACTAAAAGTAAACAGTTAAAAAAAGTGCTCCTGAGTACAAAATATCTTCTTCTTCTTCTTCTTCTTCTTCTTCTTCTTCTTCTTCTTCAATCCTCCTCTTATTCGCATATTTATATTTTATTTGATTGTATTATTATGAAGTACTGATTGTCCCACCCTAAACCCCCCCCTCAGCCGGCCCCTGCTCCCTGTCACGTTCTGTCCACGTCTCTGGCAGAGACATGAGGGTGTCGTCCTTCAGCTCCATGTCTGCAGATCCTGAAGATGAAGCTTCAGCAGAAAGACTCATTTACTAAAATACAATAATAACAGAAATGTCACTTTATTTCTACTGAAGTTCATTTACTGTTGAATCAGTGCACAAGTATAAATATATTTATAAACTAGTCAGCAGTTTTATATCTGAAATCTTCATTTAAAATAGGAAACATTAAAATAAGCATTGTAGTAAGACTTTGATCATTATTTGAAAATGAAAGTTTCAACTAATGAGTCAACTTGTGAATTAAGGACCAATTAAAAAGTTTGTTTGTTTTTTTAATTAATTAATTGCTCGGGATCTAACCCTCAAGGATCTGAGCTGCACGAATGGCCGACATAAGCCGGGGATTATGGGGGAAAACGTTCTGAGGAGGAATGTTCTGGAGAAGATCTTCTTCACCTGCTGTCCGGCTCGGTGTTCAACATAAAATCAATCATGTGGAAACAGACTCTGTAATCCACCCACTCACACTCTGCAGAGCTCCTCCGTGAGGAGGCCAGGAGAAACGCTCAGAGGACTGGAGGACGGGCAGGAGGTTCTGTCTGGACGGCAGCTGGTTTCCATAATAAGAGGAGACCAACTTTCCACGGTTTGATGGACAGAAGGAAGATCCTCTTCATGGACTCCACACTGGCATCAGAACAACAGAATTCATCAGAACGCACTTTTAGCCCGGTAAAATAGGCCGTTTATTCTCCATCACATGTTCATTCAGGTATTAGAGGATCTGAGCAGCTCTTGCTCTGGAAAGGGTTAAGACCTGAAGACCTGCTGAAGTCCAGGAAGTGGGTCAATGTGGAGGTTGACCAGCAGCCAAGCCTCTGCTGCCACCTGCTGTTCGGAAGCTGCTACTGTCGTCTCCTACATGGATTTTAGAATAATAACAATAATACATTTGATTTATAAGGAACTTTACATTTGGATCAAATCGGAAAAAACTTAAAGGTAAAAGCAGATAAAAGCAACAATAAATATTAATAAGCTTCAATATTTTATCCATTTGTTTGACTGATTGGTGGATTTTTCTAGATGTTTCTGTGCTTTTTTGGTCTTCTTTGTACCAACTGTTGAAACAAACAAAAACAACATCAAACTAGGTCCATGTTGGTTCTGATAGAGAGGTGTCAGAACCCACAGTGACATCACAGAGCTGTTTCGTCTGCAAAGAAGGGAACACCAAATCCTGGAGGTGGTTTTAATGTTGTGGCTGATAAATGTGTGTATGTGCAGGTACAATTAATCAGTCAGTTGACTGATGGAAGATAAATCGTTTAGAAGAAGACATTTTGTTGTCACGTTCTTTCGTTTTGCTCAAGGACACTTATATACCTGCTGCTGAGGGCACTGAACCAACAACCTTCCAATAAATGGAGGATTGCTCCGCTCTCTGAGAAACAGCGGCCATGTTTTAACGTCCCGTTTTTATTTCATTTGACTTCATTTCATTTATTTAACGCACAGTTAAAAAGTTTGCTTGTATGATCTAAAGGAACAGTTCACCCATAAATGAAAACCAGGGTCGCTATTTACCCTCCGTACCATCTGGAAGTCAGGTGACGCGTGATTGTCCACCAGGGGGCGCCGTCAGGGAAGACAAGCAGGTTAAAGCCTCAGACACACTGGAACGTTTTTGGCACTAAAACTAAAACTCCCCCATAAAGCTGCCATTAAGGTTCTGTTTGAAAACCCCCAGACCCATAAAGTTCAATCCGGGTTTGACATGTCGCACCGGCTTTGGTTCATATCCTGCGGAAGAGGATTAGTGCCACATATGGAGATGTGGATTTTTGGAGGGAATTTTGACTTTGTTCTAAGAATTTCCCCCAGAAAATAAATCATCTGGCCAAAATCTGAGAATAAAGTCAGAATTCCCCCCCAAAAATTCACATCCCATACGTGGCACTAATCCACTAATCCGATGTCATCTAGTGGTGCATGTTTATAGGACAACAAATTAAAGTCAACAATCTGACATCATGAAGGTTACAGATAATGAATGAATGGATGGTTCAAAGAATGAATGAATGAAAGAATGAATGAATGAAAGAATGGATGAATGAAAAAATGGATGGACGGATGAATGAATGAATGAGATTGACTGTGGGGTTAAAAGAAAGATGAATGAATGGATGGTTGAATGAATGAAAGAATGAATGAATGAATGAATGGATGGTTGAATGAATGAATGAATGAATGAATGAATGGATGGATGAATGAATGAATGAATGAATGAATGAATCATCTCCATTCTGAATCTTCCTGATCTCAGCAGCAGCCGGTCAGGAGCCGCTTTGAGGCCTCATGGCCACCAGGGGGCCTGAATATTCCTTGCAGGAAGTACAGGCTTCAACAGGAAGTAGAATGTTGATGTGGTTTGTAGATGAAGGATGAAGAATGCGTGTCCTCCAGGGTCCGGTGAGGTTCCAGTGTGGAGGACCTCCTCCTCAGGATGGGGATCCAGAGAACCTCCTGCATCAGGAGGAAAAAGTCTTCTGCACAGTCGACATGTCCAGGTTCCTTCTGGCTTTGATGTTTTCTGTGCTCTGATGTTTTATCGGATCCTTCTGAGTCCGATCCAGGTTTTTCCCATCTGGGATAGTAAATTAGTGAAAATAAAAGTAACTTTGTTGGATCTTTCCTTCTTTTGCATCTGTGCTTCGTTTTGAAGCGATTACTCAGCGTTTCATGTTGATGTATGTTTTTATGACTTCTTCTTCACAGTAGCATTTATTCTCTACAGAACAAGACGTGCCGACTCATTGGACTTTGATAATATGCTTTAGTGGGTCGCACCGCTTCCTCTCAGCGAGGAGGTTCTGGGTTCAAATCCCCTCTGCGTGGTTTTTCCCGCTCTCCTCCTCCTCCTCCCTAAATCAAAGTCTGCTGATAGAAGGGAATTTTCTCTGAACATTCTGGATCCAGAATCTTACCTGGATCCAGATCCGACTTTGATGTGTGCCGGATCCCATACCAGCCTGTCATATTCAGCGTTTCCTCGTCATCGTCGGTGACTTTAGAAGTAAAAGTATCGGCCCCCAGTGGAGCAACCCTTAAAAAACTAACTCTAAGCCCCAAATCTAAATGATTTATTTATAAGTAGGTATTTATGATTAATAATTCCATTTTCAAAAGTCATCATAATGTTAAAGACACGAGAAAACTCTTCTTAAACTTCTTCTTACTCTTATTCTACAGATGTCTGATTATTTTTGAATTATTCTATATGTTTTGTAATTAAAGTCTGTTTTACTGCATAGATTTGTTTTTTCGGCCTTTTTATTCTTATTCTTTGTTTTGTATTTAATTTAGTTTCTATTTATATATTTTTATTGCAACTTTTAATAAAACCATTTTTTACTTCTTTCTCATTTTGAATTCATTCGATTTTGCTTCTTAAAATGAATTTTTAACTATATATCATTTCATGTCTCTATATCTATAGATCTATGTATAATCCATCTATTATACATGTCTCTATATCTATAGATCTATGTATAATAGATCTATTATACATAGATCTATATCTATAGATCTATGTATAATCCATCTATTATACATGTCTCTATATCTATAGATCTATGTATAATCCATCTATTATACATGTCTCTATATCTATAGATCTATGTATAATCCATCTATTATACATAGATCTATATCTATAGATCTATGTATAATAGATCTATTATACATGTCTCTATATCTATAGATCTATGTATAATCCATCTATTATACATAGATCTATATTCTTTAACTATAGATTTGTTTTCTTCTTCAGGCTGATTCTGACGTTTGAAGAAACTCAGCTGCTCTTTTATGTCAGAACATCAAAGAAAGAGAAAACTCAGACAAACAGATTGATCTTCTTTTTATTTCAAACGTGAGGCAGAATCAAACCAAACCCAGACCCACAGCGACCTCACCTGCGGGGTCCGACGCCCTCCAGGTGCGTTTCAGCCTCTGATTGGTGGGCTGTTCTGCGGCGTGAGGTTTTGCTGCCCCCCAGGGAAGGCAGTCGGTTGTATAGTTATCTCCTGACGGGGTAAAATCACTACCCTGAAACCACACAACCTACTACCTCACCCTGTTCGAACATCAGACAGATCCTACAAGGTCGGCTGAAGGGCGTCGGCTGAAGGGCGTCGGCTGAAGGGCGTCGTCATCGGCGTAGAAACGTTTCCTCGCCGTGGATCCGGTGCGTTCACAGAACCACGGCCCACGCGCTCGAAGCGCCGACAGGGATAAACATTTATCCTTATATTTAAAC